>JAOUQV010000046.1:2839981-2851707 GCA_028565295.1 Aspidoras spilotus
CAAGGCACCTAACCCCCAGTTGCTCTCCGGGCACTATTCTGGCTGCCCACTGCTCCGGGCATGTGTGCTCAATTCACACGTGTGTGCTCAATATTTTTGGCTCGCTCAGCCTAAAACATTTTGAATGAGGGAATATGAAAGATTGTCGACAAATGGACAAATTGTATTTATAATTAGGAAGAGCATGTCAAATGTCACCATGTGAACATTACGAGAGCCTTTTACTATTTATTTTGGGCTAGCCATGGCCTAAAATTCAGAAAAAGCAGTTTGGATCGCCCGTTCAATCCTACTCTGACAAGTAAAGTATTTGTGTATAATAAGTGCACCCACAGATGTGTTAAATGCAAGGAATAATTTCCCTATGAGGATAAATAAAGTGTTAATTATAATGATATCAGATGCCACTGACTACACAGATGTGTGGATAGAGAGATATGCTGGCTGAGCATCCAAATCTCTTGTCAGCTGTTGCAGCCCTGATGTTGAACCCCAGTCACAAACATTCCTAGCTTTTTCTAGCAGCATGGTCCAGGCTGCTATTATTGTTTTTATCAAAATTGATTCTAGAGTTTATATAATTTTTTACTATTATACGGGTCACACGGGTCTGCAAGTCTAAATGTCCTGCTTAAATTCTGTATCTTAATCAAAACACCGAAAAAAAAGGATAATTGAAATTAAATCTCCACAGGTCTTTAAACATCTTGCTCAATTCCATGTCTGTTTGATGCCACATTTTCGATGCTTGCATGCAAGTTCCCTGATTTCAGTGCCCATTCTTGAACTTTTCTTGAACTCCTGTACATTTCATTTGATATATCCGACTTTTCAATTGACGTTTTGTCTGTACCTTGCGCATTCCAGATAGGACACCATACTTGATGATTGCTTGACTGTTTGCTTGTGTGGATTACAGTAAAAACATTGTTTGCTCTTTACACTGGTTCTAGACTGAGTTCTTACACTAAATAAAGGTTAACGCTGACAGTTCTCTTTAAAAGCTTTAAAAATGTTGCGTTTTATTTTCATTATCTAAATATAGATCACTTGGGGGTTGGGTGATTAAGGGAAATGAGGGTTGGAAAGCAATTGTGACAAATGCCCCATTGCCCCATAATAAATCCGCACTTGCCTGATACCCTCAAATTATGGTATCATTAAAATGGAACATTTCTGGACAGAGCTTTCCATAAAACCATACCAAAAGACGCAGAAGATTTTAGGAAATCAAACAGACATGACAAACTGTGTTACAAATGTCTCACTGTTTGCAGGCCAAAACATGCAGTAACCTTTTTCTCTCTCTTGTGAATTTATTCATGCTCTTTTTAAAGGCCATTAAACTCTAATTGCATTCATTGGTACCGACTAGCAATTTCAGAACAAACATTGTGGTTAGTGTAATAACATGCGGAAATAAATAACTACCAGCTATTCTGCCACATTATAAATCATTTGCGCAGTCTCTGCTTAGTCTAGCAATTAATTTCAGGCTATTAAGCATGTTGCTAAAAGCTAATCATAATACAAAGTGAGCATTTATGTTCGCCATATTAACTTGTTAACATTATTGTCTACATATGGCATGATAAAAGGAATATGTCCTGATGAGAATTATTATTCTCTCGTTATAATCATGTGGAAAAAAAACAATTTGCTATTCTGTCTTTTCTTTTTTATCTATTGAATGATATTATGTAGTCTGTTGGGCAATTATTTAAACCAGATGTCAGCCTTATTTAACAAAAAATACTTTATATGGCACAGCAGTTGCTGGCATCAGCTAGCAAAATAAAGATCCTTAAACTAAGTGTATTTCATTTGCAATGACACCTAAATATACCACGTCCAATTTTTCTGTCATGGTTTAAATTTCCAGTTGGTGTTATCTGCTTGGATTAAGAACCAATCACACTGTCTATCCTTATTACCATGAGAGATCACTTTCTACTACACAACCCTTATTGTTTTAATTGATATGTAGGAACCCTCCTCAGTGTTATCCCCTCTGTATAGAAAAAAAAAATCAATGAATATTTATTCAATGCTCGATCTCTGGAATAAAAGCAGAATGTAAGTTTGACAAACTCAGTGAATTTAGTGATGATGTGTTTGAGAGAAGGCATTTAAGGATTAAGCGGATAGTTTAGAAGCGAAATAGAAAGGGGCGCCCTGACAAATCTCTCCAGGAGCAAGATCAACAACTTAATATTTAAACCAATCACGCTGAGTATATATTTGAGCTTGCATATGCAAATGTGATACTAGCGTCTCTGATGGTTTGAGTGGGGGGTTAAAATTACAACAGCATTCAGGATGGCTGAATTTTCCAAAAGTGAGAGAATTTATCAAACATAAATTTAAACCACGCCTGCAGGAAAAGAGGAGGCCCACATTAATGCACATACAAAATAAATGCCTTCAAGGTTTAGCTAGTTATTTCTGACATGTAATCAACTTGAGTCTGTTAATTTACATGGCCCGATAAATACCATCTGGACAGTAATGTGGAATAACTTGTGGTATAAAAATTAAGCAGCCTCCACTGTGAGCAATCAGTGGAAACAACTATGGACAGCCTCCTTCTTGGCCTTGCTAAATATGTTGAAGCATCTGATAAGAATTTTAATGAGAATACTCTGTGATTTCATTATATATGCACAGATGTGTAATGTGTTGCATTCTGAGGCACTTATTTCTTTTTCAATCAGTCATCTGTGCACACTTTGGGGGGTCATTATGATTGAATAACGGACCTTTCTACATTTTCATGGATGTGATCTCATTGCCATCTGCATAGTATTCTTTTTTAAAAAAGTTGTACAACATCTATATGATCTGGCTACTGCAATCAGATTGATGATGCAATCATTAAAAAACACGTGTATGTGGATGAGGAAATGTTTTGATGATTGTGTCAAGTTAAACCAAGTTAAATACAATTTGAATTTAATCCCCGAAATGTAAACAAAGATAAACTTCTGCTAAAATAATCACAAAACTGGCACAAAACTACACCTTTACTTTTAATTTTCTGAAGGAAATGAAACATATAAACATTTAAGTAAATAAGGAATTATAAATGAAAGATATGATTCATTTATAATTTTATTTTGAGGTAGTTGTCATGATTCATTTTGTCAATTCAAAAAAATCCTAGGTAGAATGTGACAGGAAGTGCAGAGATGAGTTTATTTACAGTAAGCAAAACTAGAAACAAAGCACAGACAAACATGAATTACCAGACCAGATAATTAGTCAATGGAAAAATAATTCATTTATTTTCTATACCCACTTAATCCCAGTTATGGGGTCACGGGGAAGACGGTGCCCACCCAGCAACTCTGGGCGCAAGGACAGGAACAACTCTAGACAGGCCGCCAGTCCATTGCAGGATGCACACACACAATCATGCACACATTCACACACTAACAGGCAATTCAGAGACACCAATTAACCTATCGTGCAGGAGGAAACCAGAGTAAACAGGGAAAACACGGGGAGAACATGCAAACTCCATACAGAAATTTCCAGAGTTGCCAGACCCGGGGCTCGAACCCGGATGCCCTTGTTGTGAGGCTAACTACTGCGCCACCGTGCTGCCCTCCATGGAAATAGAAAACATACCACATAGTCCTTACATGTCCATAAATCCATATATAGCCACAGGCTGAACACAAAAAAACACGACTTAAATAATAGTCTAATCAGTGTGTAAACCTCCAACAGCTGGATGATCGTGCCAGGAAGTGTTGCGCAGAACACGGGTTGCCACTGGTGGATAAATCCTCCATGACAACCCTGACAGTAGTGCTTTTCCCAACACTCAGCTCCCTGCATTCATAACATATACTGTCTCAAAGCAAACAGTGAATCATTCAATTCCAAAAGGTTTTCAGATATTTTATCTTTCTCCTCCTCATGTTGATCATTTTATAATGTTGTGAACAAAGTTCAGAATGTGCTCAAAAACAAATCTATTAAAATCAGGGCCACGAGCTGCTATTAGGACTTTATTATGGCTATGTTTATTGAGATGGGTTAACATGAGAATGGAGCTGAACTGCATAACAGTCTGCTGTGAAGAAGCTTCTGCTAAGCTGAGTATGCTCTTCCCTCATCATATTTAAAAATTGCAGCAGAAAAAAATTAATAAATCAAATAACTGGTATTTTATTTTGGCATTTATATTTCTAGTAGTTAAAGTGAATATGTGTAGTGATAGCTCAATGGTTAAGGTTCCAGTTTATTGACAAGAAGCCCTAGCACTTCCTCTCTGCTCCAGTGCTCCAGTGTGCCATACTTAATGAATAATTAATTTAAAATATTTTATTGCATTTCTTAAAAATTACAAGTAATATTTCGCAACATAGACTCATACTAAAAATAGATGTAAAGTGATACATAGAACAAAACATGATATAATAAAATGACGCTAAACCAAAAGGCTTAAGTTATGTGATGTCATATGCCATAATTGATTAGCAATGGTTAGTTGCATAGATGAGTCAGTTTTCTTCAATACCCTCTGTCTAATGTTGCTGCCCCGATAATCTAGTCCACATTGTAATGGTATTCTCTTTCATGTCTTTTGACACCTTCCACAAGTCCTGTCGTTACACATCCTTCAATTTTGTCACATTTTTTTAGAGATTGTTTTGTAATTTGATTATAAATAAATACATAAATAAGATTCACAGTGTTTGTAGAAAAAAGGTACAGATTTTTATATACAATTAAAAAATAAGGCAACATAATATTAAGTATATATTTTGTCACAACAGGTGTCTTCTTTAAAGGCATTGCATGTACATGTTTATTTGCAGTAAACGAAAAAGCTGTTCTTGTACTAAACCTGATAAATCTGTTTAGCAAATCAGAGTGCGGTATTACTGATGGGAATAACGGCTCTTTCAAAGGAGCCTATTCTAATGGCTTTGCTTGTTTCAAAGAGCCATTTAAAAAAAACAAAGAAGGAAACAGAAGTAAGGAGAAACTGTTTTTAAAATGAGAACTGGGCAGAAATGAAGGAATATACTGTAATATTTTATACAGTATAAAAGCTCTGATCTTTTCGTTACTCCCAATGAGCCGGTCACTAGAATCGGAATCAAATGAACCTGAAGACTATGGAACTGTAAATTGTCTACACCCAAAAAAAAAAATCAAAAAGTTAAAAGTTACTAGTTCACATATTGGCCATTAAAATTACTGACTGAATTAAATTGTTTTAATGTGATAGTTTCATGTATAAATCCATTAGAATAATGTACACTCTATTTCAGTCATTACAGGTAAAAATAGTCAAATCAAGGAAATAATAACTGTATGTCAGTTGTACAGTCTTTAAAAGAATCACCCACAGATATTGTAGTCATCCATAACCACTATATAAGTATATAAAGGGTTAAATATACAAAATTATTCATCTTTCAGTAGGAATGAAGTCAGAAACATAAATTTATTTGTCAAAAGCTTAAAGTAGATTTGTATAGTGTGTGTGTGTGTGTGTGTTTATTGGTGTGTAGATATGTGTGTCGATGTTATGGGTTGTGCAATGATCATGCTTCTGTCACAGCGAGTCAGATTGATGGCTCATTTCAGTCTCCATTAATACCATGATTTGTTTACAATGCTACTGACTGTCTGAAGGTCTTCTTCATTGCTGGAGAGTGAGAGAAGTGAGAGAGCTTGGGAGATGACGATGATGATGATTTGTGTACTGGTGGCTTTGATTAGCTCGAGTCCCCATATTGGACATCATATTTCCCAAGGTATTTGAGCAGGAGGGTGGAGTGAAAAAAATGTCATACACATCAACTCTATGCTGAAGAATGACATATGGCTACTATCACTGTGATACTAGAAGCTGTAAAACTGTCTCCATAGCTTCCTAGCTCATACATAACCTCGTCTTATGCCTCAAATTAAACAAACCCATCACACAGGCTTTCAAAACAAGTCATTGTCTATTATTTCCAGAGTGCCTCTGTTCCCCAATCATGATAAACATCTGACACCTTCTGAATCTCCAAGGTGGAATATTTCTCTGTGGTCTATTGAAGTTAATGCATTGAAGAAAATTATGCAAATCATTGCATGAGATAATTATTAAGGATTTCATTTTAATTCAATAGCAATGTGGAAAATCTTAGGCATACTGTTTATTTAGTACACACTTCGATGTGGTTTAAAATTTCCACTAAAAGATTTTTCCATCCAAAAAACGATGTGGTTTAAAATTCTCCAAAGTCTCCAGAAGAATTGTCTCAGATTCTTCAAGCTACTCACAGATAATTACAGTATGAGACTGTTAAAGTCTTAGGCACATTAAAAGGTGTCCTGCAAAGCAAATATGACTTCAAAAATAATAATAAAAAAAAATTCTGCATTTAAAAGAAAACTAAAAAGTGCAGTAAACAGTAATAAACTAAAATAAGTCATGGTTTTTTTTGTAAATAGTGTTCCACACAAAAAGTTAATTATCGGAACAGTACTTACGGCAGACAGTCGCTTTTCTTGTTTATAGCAAAACACATAAGTCCACATGATTCAGGACAATAAAACATTATTGTATGTATTTACATGTGGTAAAATCTTATTATATGCTTATTTGTCTACCAGTATTCCAAAGATTTACCTAAATAATACATTTTTACTATCATATATGAGGAAAATGCATTGGTTAAACAGAGCTATGAAACATGGCTCAACATCCTTCACTATTACTAATGTTCTCTTAAGACCGTCCAGTCTAGAGTGACTGAACCATTAACCACTCTAATGCTTCTATAAGTTCTATCTGGTTCCATGTTGATGACAAATTTGTTTATGGATCTGGACACATTTTCCTGTGTTTCTGTGCAATATCCGCAAGGGAATGCTGACCTTTACGAGCAGAAATAATAAATTGAAGTACTGAGTTTATGGCTTTGGTAATTAATTCTAAAAAAAATGGGTGAAATATTTCTATGAGCTAAACATGGAAGTTTGGGAGAATTTGATATATGATGCTCTTTGGTAATGCTTAGTCCCCTGTGGTATATAAATATATATTGTTATATTGTTGTGAGGACCAACGCATTGTGAGGGCATTTTATATTGTGAAATAAAAAGTTTAAAAAATCTTTAAAAGTTTCTTATATATTACTGAGATTTGGGTTTAAGTTAGGGGTAGCATTTATAAGCTACATTAATAAGTCTGTCAAGGGAAGGTGCTTATAACTATATATAGAGACAAGTGTGTGTGTAGCATCTTTCTAAAGATTAAATGTTCCCATAAGGATAGAAATAGTTGATGTTTTTTAGCATGTGAGGACATTTGGCTGGTCTCTATATAGACATGGGTTGTCACGCAATTTTAAACAAAATAGAACAAAAATAAAAAAAAAAAAAAAAAAGTAAAGCATTTTAACATTTTTGTGTTGACCAAATTTGCCCAGAAGTATAGGGATATTTTGATGGGCCCCATAAGCACAGTGTTTTTATATGTAGCTTTTTACTTACATATTTGTCAGTGAAGCCTGGATTAAAATTGTATTTTTCACGTATAGTGTAACAGGGCGACACAGTCGTGCAATTGGTAGTATCACTGTTACCTTACAGAAAGAGGGTGGGACAACCCAAGAAGTTTTTGTGTGGAATTTGCAAGTTCTCCCCTTGTTCGCACAGGTTTTCACTGGGTGCTCCGGTTTACTCCGGCATTCCAAACATTTATGCTAGGTTAACTGGTGTCTCTAAAGTGACCCTTTGTGTGTGAATAAGTGTGACCTACAATGTAGTTGTGCCCTTTCTAGGGTTGTTCCTGCCAGGTGGGCACCAGCAGGCCCACAACTCTGTTTGGTTTAAGTGCAAAATAATGAATGGATGTATATATAGTGTAATATAAATACATTATGTTGTTATTATTAAAATAGACTACATGGGTCAGATCACATAAGCTGAATGATGAATGAAGTTAAATGTTTTGCATTTAAAACCCATGAGCAGTATAGTGTAACACTACCATATACTGTACTGTATACTTCTTCTGTAAATAAATAATGAGAATTACAGTAGCTGAACAAAATTTAAAACTGTATATGTGTGGTGTGTTGTGTGTGTGCTCTATGCTTTTGAACCCTAGTTGAGCATAAGCACCAGTAAACACACCAGATGACTGCTGTATTTGTGAAATTAATGGCTTCTTGAATTAGTTTTAAGTGAGTCTCTGTAGATCTTGACACCAGCTCTGTAGCCATGATTGACGGTTGTGTTCGTCTATACGCAGTCCTGATGAGATTTCCAGAAGTTTCTCCTGACTCATGCTGATTTCATGGAGGTATGTGATTGTTGCTAAAGCTCTCCCGGGACTAATTTAAACACCGAATGACGAGTGAGGAAGAAATATAAAAAAATAAATAAAACCTGATGGAACTTCTGAAAGTTGTGTTTTGTTTAGGTCCACTTGCTCAACATGCTGGAAATTAGAAGGTATGGCGGACCACTTTTTTTTGCTAGAGATGTGTGTGATGAACATGACAGCCCGGGATGAATGTGAGGTAATTATTTTTTGTAATGGAGCAGAAATGGTGTGATGTTGTTTTAAAAAAAATCTAAAAATTAGTCCAGTCTTCAGTCAAAGTCAACCTCGATTTTTGGTAAAATATGTAGACAATTTTAAATCTGGATTCCAGCAGACTGAGGTATTAGCTGATGAGGTTTTTTAGCTCTCTGTTTAATAGTCTTATTCATTACACACAGATGGTTTCAATCTACTAACATAAGGAGGAAATAAAACGCAGATAAAAGACCCACAGTTTGAGTTACATTAGCACAGTGACCACCTCTGTCTGTTTGCCCTCCAACCTCGTTAGCTTGATACTTTTAGCCCCTTCGCTATGTCAATGCCACACTGTGTACTGTGTAATTTGAGTGAACGCAGGCTAATAAAATTATATGAAATGAAATTACATTATATTCAGTGAGAAAGCATAAGATGAACTCTGTGTGACCGATAATGTTTCTTGACTGTGAGCTCATAGAAGCTAAAAATTGGCTAAAGACAAGAGGTCAGAGGGCAACATATTCCCCGCTTAATGCCTTCAAATATGTTGCAGGTTTGGACTTTCATAATTAGCCGACACATCGTTCAGTTCGTCAGATGCAGCAGTCCCCATGGGAGCACTAGACCATGGCAGACAGCTCTTCCATCTGACGCTCTTTCGCTCTGGGTGCCAGGCCTCTCCCACGCATGACATCGCTCCTTGGCACACGCTCTTCATGAAATTCTTAACCACTCCGGAGCTCTCGCTGCAACACATAACCTTTATTGGGCCCTTTAGGCATGCTGGCCTACTTGGTAGTAGTGTGCAGTATCCTTGAACTTGCACTTCTCCAGATAGATATGAGATCAATTGTGATTGGTGTCCTCAGGCACAATGTAACAATGTCTCTGAGAGGTTACACTACAATCGCTGTATAGATAAGAGTACAAATTACCCCTGCCTGTAGTAATTCTTAGCAATTTTATTTGAGAATGCATTAGTTTGTCAAAGCATGGTGAAATCATTCTGATATTGATATGATATTAAATGATTTTTCTTTCCGTAATAAATCAAAAAGCTGATAACAGATCTTTGCTTATGTAGTTCTTTGCTTGTCAGTATTGTAAATTGTTACCAATATGTGTTATTATACACATATATACAAGTGCTGGGAAAAATCAGAATAGTCTTTTCTTTATGCTATACTGATCATACCATATAAATCATTATTTCCATTCAGTTTTGTAAGTTTTCTTGAGAAGAAAACTATTTATTGGACATTTTTCATCTGCCTTGAATACTCAAGTCCAAACCTAGCTTGACCAAACAAAGTGGGCGCACAGAGAATCATGGGTCAGGTTGAAAAATCTGTGTGGATATTTCCTAAGTAGTATATAAGGCTCAATAAATCAGTAAACTGATTTTACTGATTTTACTTCTATCGAAGAGCAGACCCATAAACACACACAATCCACAGACAGACGGATACAGTCAGAATTTAAGCACTTCATGCCAATGTCAGCTGAAAATGATGCAATAGAGAGAATGAAATAATATTTGCATGGTGACAGTAGATAATGGCTTGGATATGGGCCATGTTGGGTTTCTCATTTCGGCATACTTGAACAGTAGAGGTTATGTTTTATTGAGGTAGTCAAAAATGAACCATAATGTATCAGACATAAATCTGGGTAACAATTACATGCAAAAGACACCCACATATTCTGATGTAATTTAGGATTAAGCAATGTGAACGAAAATTATACATAACTTTATGTGCATGGAATGAAAACCTTTAGAACTCTAAGCATTCTCTTAGAGGAAAAATTAAGGAACAGCACCCATTCATTCTATTGTGATGCAAATGAATTCAGTTAATACAAACACTCTTACAGAAATAGATTCTTTAATGGACACAAACCTTTATGATAGACTGACCAAAGATCCTTGGAAGATCTAAATGTGTATTCAGTAAATAAATGCAATTTTATATAATAATATTTAGGTGCTCTTTCTAGAGAATTTACTGAAATAACAATTCTAATCACTTTCTGTTTTAATATGGCTAATGTGGGAGGCTGACAGTTCTAAGAGTGCAAGGCTGCTAATCTGGAGACAAGACTCCGACATTACCACACCTCCTCACCCCGTCCTCTCCACCCTTCATTTTCTCATCTAATTACTTTGTCTTCTGATAAAGCCATGGCTCTGCCATGCATAAAAGTCCTTGAAACAAAGAGAAATATATGGCAATTATCCATGCCCTCATCTGCAAAAGTAAGATTAATAACTAGCATATGAGCTTGTGTCTAGCGACGACTTGAGACCTGTCATAAGCCATTCGCATCACTTGTCGGATACATGTTAACTAAAATTGCTACAAAGAGCTCCAAGTAAACAGGAATCTTTCTTTATGTTTAGTGTTTTGCTTGTTATACAGAATTCAATTAACTGTTTTATCCTTTTTATGTTTATGTTGTTTCTCAGGAGTTCGGTTCGACCCACAATTTGTCTCAACATGTCTGTGCACCAATGCACAAACAAGGTCCATAAAGACTTAAATTTGATGTGAAAGAACTTGACTGGCCTGTACTGACCTTAACCTGATACAGTATATCTACCTTTGGGATGAATTAGTGACTGTGAGCCAGGCCTTCTTGTCCAAAATCAATTTCTGACCTCACAGATGTGTTTATGGAAGACACAATGTACACAATGTTGACAGGATGTGATTTGCAAATGTACAAATGTACAGACATATGGAAGAATATCAAATATGGAAGATTTTTTCAAAAATTCCCATAAGCGCATTGGTCCATAAGAGGACCAATTCCGCTGTGTGCGAACATAGTGGCAAAAATGTATCACTTTCACTTTCACTTTCATTAATTGCACGTTGCACTAGAAAGAGCAGAGTGTGAAGGTTCAACTAGCAGGGTAAGAGCACAGTTTTGCTCAAACTATTGCAATGCACACAACATTATGGGTGACATAAAAGAGTTCAAAAAAGGACAAATTGTTGGTGCACGTCTTGCTGGCGCATCTGTGACCAAGACAGCTAGTCTTTGTAATGTATCAAGTGCCACTTTGGGGTGTTTTGGAGGAGCAAGTCAGGAAACAATTTCCTCAACCAGCATCACGTAGTGACCTGGCCACTATCCTGCAAGAAGAATGGCTTAAAATCCATCTGACCACTGT
>JAOUQV010000046.1:2852953-2866872 GCA_028565295.1 Aspidoras spilotus
TGCTCAGTCCACTGCTGTTCACCCTGCTGACTCATGACTGTGTAGCAATGCACAGCTCAAATCACATCATCAAGTTCTCTGATGGTGACCACACTCTCTTCACACACACTCTTTAACCTTCTGCCATCTGGAAAAAGGTATCGAAGAATTCGAGCCCTTACTTCCAGACTCTGCAACAGTTTCTTTCCACAGGCGATCAGACTCCTCAACAATCAGAGTCTGAACTGAACATGGACGCACACACACACCACTCCCTGTTTAAAAAAAAAAAAAAAAAGTTTACAAAAATTTCTTACTACCTCATACAGCACAATGCCACTTTTTATAAAATTACAATTTTAGAAAATTACAATGTTCCCCCCCTGTCTTTAATTCTGTTTTGCACTGTCCCGTATTTATTGTTCGTACTGTTCTGTATTTATTGTTCGTACTATCCTGTATTTATTGTTTGTACTGTGTTTACTGTTGTACTGTAACAATGTATATGGCTGAAATGACAATAAAACTACTTGAGACTTGAGACTTGAGAAAAGGTGTCCCTACACCATACACCAAATTATTGTGGTCTAAAACCAGGTGTTTCAGTTTCATTGTCTAACCCCTGTATATGAAGTTGTTATATCTGCAAAAGAATGGATTAAGAATAGGATGTCAAAATCACTCAAGTTGCTCAATTTACCCGTATCTAATAAACTTGCCTTCTGCTGTTCAGTGGACAGACACCAATAAAGGGGCAATTTGACATAACCAAATGATCATGTCACCCCCCAGGTGTTCCTAATCTTTCAGAGTAAATTATTTTAGATGTAAATCTGTTCAGCCAATGAGGTTTGGTTAATGAATGAATGAATTAATTAATTAATTAATTAAGTCATGAATGAATGAATTAAATTATTCATTAATTAATAATTGAATGAATGGGTCTATGGTTATTTTTCCGATAGAAAGAAATTGAAAGCAATTCTTCTTTTAAAGGTGAAAGGTGCCAGGGGTATGAAATATTAAACAATGAATTTCTGCATTATGCAAGTTTTTCAATCTGTTTGTTCTGGCCATTAAGCACCTATAACAGCTGACCTTGGGCACATTCTGAGTGCCCAGAATATGATGGATCCCTGACAATGTTCTGCGCCGTCCTCTGGCACCAAGTATGAAAAGAATGTTGGACATCCTGTCTACATAGTCCCCACTGATGAGCAAAGGACTGCATGTCTGTTGTTTTCCTCTTGAAATTCACTATCATCTCTTTTGTGTTTGTGGTGTGCATAATCTATAGAATAATTATAATAATATATAGTATATAATTGTTATAATTCCTTATATAGACTATTTGAATCAACCCACTGCAATTTACTCTATCAATTTAGGTCACACTTCCCATAAAGGTGATGGGTGCAGTTGCAGACATTATATAAACTACTTGTGACAGTTTTCACATGTAGATCAAACATGTGCTAACAACTCCTAATCTGTCACCTTTGGGCCTCCGACCCAAGTGCGACTCTTATTAAGAGAGCAGCGGAGATTCTGAAGAGCACTAATGAACTAAAGTGTTCACAGTGCGCTTGACTCAGTGTGAACTTACATTATATATATTAACCCCTAAAATAGTGATTATTACCACTGAAATCTTTAATTGCAATTATATCTGAAAACGGCTCAATGTGTTTGACAGAATCAGTGTTTCAAAAGGAAAGTGTAAGGAGAAAAAAGTCAGAGGGGCAGGACTTGCAATTGGCATGTAGGTTCATCATGAATTTTTTCCTTAAAGATGGCAGTGTAACCCACTGCAAAACCCATGGACTACACAGGAGGTTATAAACTGAACACTCAATATAATAAAATATGAGTCCTATTTATGACGAATCACAGCATGCAGATGTCAGGGAACGGACTCCACACGGCAGTGAGCATCCTCCATACGCAAGTTGATCCATGTGCTGGAAAAGTCAAAAGTGTAAGTAACTGGGCTGAAAGGAAAATGGGATGCCCATAAGTCTAAAAAATTCATCGTCTTTGATAAAAGTAAAAAAAATGGTCTCTTGTCTCTGTCCCTATGTTGTGAATATATATCACGTGACCTCTCATAGCCAATAATAAGATTCAAAATTATATATGTGTATATACAGTATGTGATAGAGTTTTTTAACACGGATTAATTTTAATATCAAGTACAGTGATGCTTTGTGAACACGTTAGAATGTTCTATATTTCTGCATACAGTTGCATCTCAATAAAGTAATTTATTTCACTAATTTAACAAGAACAGTGGATAAGTGGATACATTACAAACACAGTGATCTAGTTCAAGTGTTTATTTATGTTACTGTTGATGATTGTCTTACAGCCAATGAAAACCCAAAATCATTATCTCAGAAAATTGCAATATTTAACACGAAACACCTGCAGTCTTCCTAAACGTTTTAAATGTTCCCTTAGGCAGGTTCAGTAGGCTACACAATCATGGGGAAGACACTGGCAGTCATTGACACACTTTACAAGGAGGTTATGCCACAAAAGTCATTGCTAAAGAATCTGGCTGTTCACAGAGTGCTGTATCCAAGCATATTAATGGAAAGTTCAGTGGAAGGAAAAAAATGGTGGTAGAAAAAGTTGCTCAAGCAACCGGAATAACACCAACCTTGAAAGGATCGTCAAGAAAAGGCCATTAATTATTTTAGGCAAATTTACAAGCTGTGGACTGCTGCTGGAGTCAGTGCTTCAAGAGCCACCACACACAGACGTATCCAGAACAAGGGCTACAACTGTCGCATTCATTGTATCAAGCCACTCATAACCAAGAGACAATGCCAGAAGAGTCTTACTGGGACAAAAAGAACTGGACTGTTGTTCGGTGGTCCAATGTGTTGATTTCAGATGAAAGTAAATTTTGCATTTCATTTGGAAATAAAGGTCCTAGTGTCTGGAGGAAGAGTGGAGACATACACAATCCAAGCTGCTTGATGTCTAGTGTGAAGTTTCCACAATCAGTGATGGTTTGGGGAGTCATGTCATCTGCTGGTGTAGGTCCACTGTGTTATATCAAGACCAAAGCCAGGGCAGCCTTCTACCAGGAAATTTTAAAGCAATTCATTCCTTACTCTGCCGACAAGCTTTTTGGACATGTTAATGTCATTGTCAAGCAGAACTTGGCACCTGTCCACAATGACACTGTAAGTACCAATACCTGGTTTAATAACTATAGTATTACTCTTCTTAATTGGCCAGAAAACCTGCCTGACCTAAATCCCATACAGCATCTATGGGGTATTGTCAAGAAGAAGATGAGAGGCACCAGACCTAACAATGCAGCAACACTGATGCAGCAATTCATGCAAAAGAAAGCTTTACCAAAAATTGAGTGCAATCAATGTACATACTTTTCAGTAGGCCAAATATCTGCATTAAAATTCTTTTTTTTCAGTTGGTGTTATATAATATTCTAATTTTCTGAGATAATGATTTTGGGTTTTCATTGGCTGTAAGCAATAATCCTCAACCTTAACAAAAATAAACATTTGAAATAGATCACTGTGTTTGTAATGAATCAAAATAAGTAATGTATGCATTTCACTGTCTGTATTGAATTACTGAAATAAATTAACTTTTTGATAATATTCTAATTTATTGAGATGTACCTGTATATACAATATGACCTTAAACATAATCAAATTTTAGTCCTAAAACTAGATAAGGAGGATTAAACGAGTTAATCAAATGAGTTAATCAAGTGAGACAAATATTATATGCGATCATTTATTTATTTGGGAATATGATTCAATGTTACATATTCGTGAGTGGTATTTAACCTCTAATATTACAAGTTAATTTGAATGTAAAATTCATCAATAAGATGACAATCAGTTGTGAAGGTGATTTTGCCACTATGTTTACACACAGCGGAATTGATCCTCTGCATTTAACCCATCCGTGCAGTGAAACACAGACATAACCACACACACAAGTGAATTGAGCACACATGCCCGGAGCAGTGGGCAGCCAGAATAGTGCCCGGAGAGCAACTGGGGGTTAGGTGCCTTGCCCAAGGGCACTTCAGCCATGACTTGTCATTACTTTGAATCGAACCAGGGACCTTCTGGTCGCAAGGCTGGTTCCTTAACCACAAGCCTACGACTTGTACTTGTGAGTGGGCACCCTGTTTTATTTAAAGAACATAGAACATTTTATATCAAAGTCTTCCACATTTTCTGAAGTGCATCATGGCAAAATCTCTAAAGACTTTGGAATACAAAGATCACTTCAAGAGCAAGGTGTGGTGCAAATTCACATAGGACCCCATTCTCCATCATCAGGAGCACTGAACAATAAGGGTGTGCATGGCATATTATAAAGAATAAAGCAACTACGTTCCAAATAGAACATTGCTGCTCTTCTGCAGTTTTCCTAAAGATCACACGGATAAGCCAGAATAATTTGTTATGGACAGATAAGACCAAGATAGAACTGTTTGGTTTAAATTGTGTGTTTGGCACAATAAAAAAATACTGCATTCCAAAATAAGAACTTGCTGTCATTTATAGAACAGTGAAGTATAGCAGAGAACTATATCCAAGATTTCTTAAGGAAAATCTTATCACATCTGTCCATGAACTACATCTATCTACATTTAGGTCTTGTGTGAAAATCTGATGATGTTTTACATCATATCTACAGTATGTAGAAAATTCATAATTCACAAACTCTCAAGTGCCACTGTATATTTAATATTGTATATTTATTTAATCTGAACTGACTACAGTTTTCTTTTGATTTTAAAAATAAAAATAAAACAAATGGTCCCATCATCAGCCAAAGCGGTGGGCAAAGCGGTGTGCTTCCACTCTGTTGCACTAGTAGCAGTGGCAGGTTAAGTGCCTTGCTTAATGCACAAACTGTTTTTATTTTTGTTGTATAGGAATTTAAAAATGAACAAAAAAAATTTTATACTGACTAACCTACCTATGTTTTTACCTATTTATCTAATCATAACTAACTAAAAAAAATCACTGTCGAGTTAAATTTGTGAGTAAAGCAAATAATTATATTTTTCACCCCTCAATCACTCTTTGGTCTATTAGCTTGTAGGAATAAACAAAAAACAAGAAAGAGAGCAACGCTTCCTCTGTATATTCCAAACGAATGAAGTCTTTTAATCATTTCAGGGAAAAAAATGGTCTGAGCAGCACGTGTGTGAGAACCTTTCAAGAGCAGCCAATTAGAAGTGTGAAAGTCAGAGTTAGCTTGGCAAGTTTGATAACGCTTACAGAAGGCATATGCTGCCTTCGATCCATAATTTAGTGCTTGCATAATTAACAGTTATAATGTATGGCACTGTCACTTCATCTTCAGAAGAGGAGGCTCCAGTTTGAGCACTTTGTGTGTGCGTGTGTGCGTGGGTGTTCTTTTTAAATGTGAAATATGGGTTCGAGTAGACTGTTATGACAGTGGAATAATTCACAGCAGGGTAATTTATGACACGGGAAACACAGAGTGTTTATCAGGAAACAAATTGAAATGCCATAGTCATGGTGATCAAAAGAGCCAGGGAAGGGATCCGTCATTTTCCCTCACTTTCACTCTTTAAAGCTAATCATATACACATGGGCATTAGTGGTATAAACACGAGCATATGGAGTGATATGGCAAAAGGAATCCGTATATAAAGTGTCTGTGTGATGGTTTTTTTTCAGTAGATTAGAGAGTCTGTTGTCAGCTATAAGCCTCGGTTTTCTCTTTTTTACATGTGCATGAGTATTTCTAGGTGTATAATGTGTGTGTGGTCCTTGTTTGGATATTTTGCGGGTCCTCACAAGAAAAGCTAGTTTTAGGCCAAAATAGTTAGGAAAAAAGTCAAAAAGATAATTATATCAATATAATTATTTCAATGAAAATGTTCTTATATATATATAGTAATACAAATGTGTGGTGTGTGCGTGTGTGTTTGTGTATGTTTGAAATAATGGCTTAGGGAGGCTCCTGAAGCCACCTGGCTGTTTTGAGCGCATAATATCCCAGATATAAGCCACTTATAGCCCCAATTCAGCATCTGAGTGTTCAGTGACACCATCACGCCCCTTGTAAAGCTGCAGCCTCAAGTGAGCAGCCACCAGTGTCGTCCTGTGTGAGGTGTGTATGCGCTTGGGAGCGAACAACTTTTCAAATGTATGTCTGCTCACTAATCTTACCTCATTCTTTCTGATTATGCAAGCTGGCCCCATTCAGAGACAGTGGAGAGAGAGGGGTGGGGGAGTGAAAGTAAGAGAGGGAGACAGGGAGAGATAGAAAGTTGGAGAAGGATGGGAGAGTAGAGAGTATTTTAAAATACACAATAACAGATATCAATGCACCACTAAATTCTGTCAGGAAGCATCTTTCAAGGAATGGCAAAATTTAATGTAAAGTTTGACTCATATTGGGTGGCTTAACAGTGGATGTTTTGGTGGAAAGAGATGATGGTATTGAATAAAAACTATGTAATAAAAAAGCATGGTAAAAACACAGTGTGAGCTGGTGCAGTGAACAACACATTGGTTTGTTATGAAAAAGTCACTAAAACAGCCATAAACCAAATTGTTGGTAATTTTTATATTACAGCCAAAAAAATGTATATTACGGCGAATCGTACGCTTTTAGGTACCTTAACAGGACCTGCCCTTAGCCTGTGCTGTTGTATCCAAAAAAACAACCGTCAACATTGTTAGCCACATTATGTATATTATATTTTACCTTTAGGTACACCAGATTGCCCATGATGGTGAACTTCCTTGTTTCCAAGCTGCCAAGAATTTGCAAAAGAGCTGGCTTTAAAACGGTGTACAACAATCTGTGTACTGTGTACAACTGTCTTCGAAGTACAACAGTGCAGAAACTTTCAGATGCATGATTGGAGGCTGTTTTATTGCTCTAATTGGTCACAAAATTGAATTGTCACTGCAGTCACACTGGAAACCTAAAGTGGAGTAATATACTTGTTTGCACAGGGGTATCAAACACACAGAGTATATCAGAAAAAAACCTTTCCAGCCACCACCAAAAAAGTACAAGCATTGTTGAACACTATTTCAAGTTTTGTACCTTAAATGGAAATGTCCAAATGTATGGAAAAAGCAGTCCCAATCATTAAAGTGAATACTGTTCAAATATGTTATGTATCAACTGAAAACATTTTGACAGTTTTTTTTGTTTTTATTGATTCTGCAACTTATATAGTGTAAGAATCCTCTCAAAATTAGTTCAAAAATATTTATTTTTTCTCAAGTAAAATCACTGAGTACATTATAGTTAATGCATTTTCTATTAATAATGCTATGAAATGCTGTGTTGTGGAAGAAAAAAATTTTATTCTTATATAAACTTTTATATATAGATAATTTATATATTTTTTTAATACTTGTATGTTGGCTGCTGTTTTATAAAAGTAATGAAACACTTAAGTATGTGCATTACTTTGATTTTTCACAGGGAAGGGATGTTTAAGGTTTCGCATAATGCCTTACATCACCCTTGCCATTAATAAAATCACAGAAGTGCATGGCCTCTTGTGGCTTATTGCTTTATTAAATACATACTGTATTACTTTTACAGACTCAGAATATCAGGAAAAATGGAAAACAATATGGATAAACTACATACAAATCCCTCAGAGAAAAAAATTCACTGTTTAAAAAATAAAGGGAACACTTAAACAACACAATATAACTCCAAGTAAATCAGTTTTGGTCACTTTTGAATGTTGGTGGTGCTTTCACACTCGTGGTAGCATGAGACTCTACAACCCACACAAGTGGCTCAAGGAGTGCAGTTCATCCAGGATGGCACATCAATGCGAGTGTCTGTCAACGTAGTGTCCAGAGGCTGGAGGCGCTACCAGGAGACAGGCCAGTACACCAGAAGATGTGGGGAGGCCGTAGTAGGGCAACAACCAGCTGCAGGACCACTACCTCTGCCTTTATGCAAAGAGGAATAAGAGGCCGTTACCTCCTCCTTTGTGCAAGGAGGAACAAATGTGCGTGTGTCTGCAAAACAACTGCACAAGGATGGTATGAAGGCCCGACGTCCACAGATGGGGGTTGTTCTCATAGCCCAACACCATGCAGGACGCTTGGCATTTGCCAGAGAACACCAGGATTGGCAAATTCGCCACTGGCACCCTGTAATCTTCACAGATGAAAGCAAGTTCACACTGAGCACATGTGACAGATGTGACATAGTTTGGAGACACAGTGGAGAGCGATCTGCTGCCTGCAACATCCTTCAGCATGACCGGTTTGGCAGTGTGTCAGTAATGGTGTGGAGTGGCACAGCCCTCCATGTGCTCGCCAGAGGTAGCCTCACTGTCATTAGGTACCGAGATGAGATCCTAAGACCCCTTGTAAGACCATATGCTGGTGCGGTTGGCCCTGGGTTCCTCCTAATGCAGGAGAATGCTAGAAATCATGTGGCTGGAGTGTTAGCAGTTCCTGCAAGATGAAGGCATTGATGCTATGGACTGGCCCACCCGTTCCCTAGACCTGAATCCAATTGAGCACATTGGGGACATCATGTCTTGCTTCATCCACCAACGTCACGTTGTGCCACAGATTATCCAGGAATTGGTTGCTTTAGGCCAGGCATTGTAAGGAGGTCATACAGGCAGGTGGAGGCCACACACTATACTGAGCCTAATTTTGACTTGTTTTAAGGACATTACATCAAGTTGGATCAGCCTGTAGTGTGGTTTTCCACTTTAATTTTGTGTGTGACTCCAAATCCAGGCCTCCATTGGTTGATAAAACCTTGAAAAAACATTAAATAAAAAGATGGTATACAGTCAGCCAAACACATACCCACAAATCCACAAATCTGACTATGCAATAAGTGTTGTTGAGGTGAAAAGAGTATTGTATAGGGTGATGTGTTTGCAGCTAGAAAATTAAGGTGTAATGTTGTATGTTGCTATGCACCACAGTTAGCTGTGAGTTAGAGGAGAAAGAGAGATTCTGGAGGGAGCTAGACAAAGTGGTAAAGAGCATTCCCAGAGAGGAAAGAGTGGTGCTTGGTGCAGTTTTTTATGGTCATGTTGGTAAAGGAAACAAAGTAGATGGACAAGTATTTTGTTATAAGTTTTTTGTTTTCCATAAAAAGAAGGAGCTAAAAGAGTGGAGGCAAATGGTGGAAGTTGAGAAAGGAAGAATAGAAGACATACAAATTGTGTAACAGAAGGTAGCAAATATTAACAACGTGAAGTAATAAAACTTTGAAAAGGATAAAGAAGGGAAAAGCAGTCGTACCTGATGACATACAGGTAGAAGTATGGAAATGTTTAGGAGAGATGGGAGTGGTATTTTGACTAGATTATTCAATTAGATTTTTGAGAGTGAAATGATGCCTGAGGAATGGAGGGAAAATGTACTTTAACCGAGTGAGCAACACAAGGAAGATTTGGCAGAGAGTTGTTGAAGCTAGGCTTGGACAAGGGTTGTCTGTTAACATCAGTATGGTTTAATTAGAAGAAAGAGCACCATAGATGTGATTTTTGCTTTAAGGATGCTGATGGGTAAGTATAGAGATGGTAAGAAAGAGATCTACTCTGTTTAGAGAAAGCTTATTATAGTGTGCCAAGGGAGAAACTGTGTATAAGAAAGTCTGGAGTGGCTGAAAAGTATGTTAGACTGGTAAGAACAGAATGACAGTGGTGAGATGTGTGATAGAAGTAACAAATAGCTTCAAGGTAAAGGTGAGACTGCATCAAGGATCAGCTCTGAGCCCCTCCTTGTTTGCTTTGGTGATGGACAGATGAGGTCGGACAGGAATCATCCTAGACTATAATGCTTGCAGACGGCATTGTGATCTGTAGTGAGAACAGGGAACACTTAAAGGATAGCAGACTCATGTGGTTTGGACATGTGCAGAGGAGGATATTAGATATAAAGTTGCCAGAGAGGAGGCAGAGAGAAAGACCAAAGAGGAGCTATATAGATGTGGTCAATGTAGACATACAGGTATTTGGTGTGAAAGCAGAAGTTGGGGTGGAAAATATAGTTCATTCTGGCGACCCCTGATTAAGGGAGAAGAAGAAGAAGATTTTAATCAGATATTTTGAGTTAAGTTTTAATCATCTGTTGTATTATTAATCTTAATAAGGAACAGAGAGTGGAGAGTGAAAGGGAGAGAGAGACCGAAAGAGGGAAAGATAATAGTATGGAGAATGGAGAAAAAGGGGGAAAGAGTAGAGAGACAGAGAGAGACAGAGGGATAGAGAAGAGAGCATTTAAAATATAGATGAAGACATGGAGAAGGGAGGGAGAGTGGAGAAAAAGAGAGGGGTAGAGAGAGGGGGTTAGGGAAAATATATGGGGGGCTGTTAGGGTGTCGCATTTTCTCCTGGGTGTGTTGTTAGGTCGACATGAAAATGTTGATTGAGCAGAAAATATGTGCTAATATTCACCACAGCATGCTATTATTATTATAAAGTATGCCAGTAACCATTTGCCATGTTATTAGGGCATCTCAGCCAAAAGGGTATTCAAAATGGGCAAAGGTCAAATCTAATGTGTTCCCAGAGGGGGCGAGTTTAGAATACAACCAAATGGAGGTAAAACCAGTAATACCCTGAGGAGCAATGGAGCATATCATAAATTATTGTCTGTGTGTATAGAGAGATTGTAAATATCTGCTGTCTTATTAATAAAATGACAAGGCAGTCTCAAAAGCCCCCACCTATGAATTAAACTCCACTACAAGCCTGACATTAAATGGCAGAGTATGGAGTGGTAAAATTGTCAATCGTCAAACAAGAAAACATTCAAAAGCCAACTGTCAGCTGGAAAATTTATACTTAAATATTTTTGTGATTCTCAAGGGCCAGGATTTACATATTATCAGGGAAAATGTTACAGTGAGATTCTCATTGAAAAGCTGAAGCCTAATTTTGGTATCCAAGGGCATTGTGTTGGTTAATAGCAAAATGTAAAAAAATGAAAAAATATGTAGGTATTAAATCATATTTCCTATAGTCCTGATGTTGTATCATTAGTATAAAGATTAATGTCTGATGAAGAGAATAAGACAGAGGTGCATTTTGACTTTCAGATCATCCTAAAACACGAGTATACATGTTTCTAAGACGATTAAAAGGCAGGGAGATTCTGTCAAAAATTATGTTTGACTTAATTTCTGCTGCAGAGCAGGCAAAAGTAAATTTACTCGACTATTAAGAAATTCTGGTCAGCATTTTTTTTTACCCTTTTAATAAAGCTTCCCACTAAGTCAGAGTTAATAATGCTCTGTAATAAAGAGGTTTATCTTAAGTTGAAATAGGGCCATGTGTGAATATGTAAACCTTCATTCTGTGTGTGTACTAGTCAATGAAGGGGCAGAGGAGAAATCCGGGTTCGTGCGGGATTAATAATAAATGTTGTGTTTAAGTAGCTACGTCTTTTGGCAAAGTGTCATTATTTATTTATTCACATGCAGTAGACACTCTCTCAAGCACTGACATTTCAGTTCCATACAAATACACTCGGCAGTACAGACAAATTCTGGAAAATATTTAAAGAATCTTTAGTATATCACTAATATATTATGAGGAACAGTAATGGGCCATGCATTTAGCAACTTCAGTGGTGAGACCAACTAGAATTCATCCACTTTTTAGTACGGCCAATACAGATATTTACAGAAACATATGTTGGGAAGGCAGACTGGCATGGTGGAGTGCAATTGCCTTACAGATCAAAATCTGATTGGTTAAATCCACAGCTGGTTAGTTTTACACTTAAAATCTGATTAGTTAAAGACTCAGTTTGCTTAATCTTAGTTTTATCCAGTGTTAGTTTACTTTTAGTCTTAAGCTTTAAGTCTGATTAGTTAAAGCAACTGCTTACTATGCAGTGCAAGCAAGGTGAAAAGCTGCAAAATAAAAACAGATTATTTTTACGGACATATTCATAAACAAAAATATAATAGTAGCAAATATTAAAATTAATGTTTACTTTTTTTAGGCCAGCAGAGAAACGAACCATTACATATGAGTAATCACTAATATTACAATAACCTGGAAAAAGTGACTGTGGTTTTTATCAGTACTAGAGCCTAGACAGTGAAAAATATAAAATAATAACAAGTACAGATATTTTTATGTTGTTGTCATACACCATTGTTACTTAGCGATGGTTGGCTGCAGTGATGTGCTCCATGGAATACAGCAAACATATAGACTGAGCATTTAAAATTTCTTATCAGCTGCTGCAGTGCACACAAGTTGACTTGCATATGGAGGACATTTGCCACTTTTTGGGGTCTGTTTCCCAGTGCCTGCCTGCTGTAATTAATAAAAATTGTGGATCAACCCATTATTTAAGTGTTTCAAACCCTTATCATATAATCATATTTTTAATATCCTTATCATAATAAAATTCTTTTACACTCACCAGCCACTTTATTTGGTACACCTTACTTGTACTCCTTTTGCCTTCGGAAGTGCCTTTAATTCTTTGTTTCTTACTTTTATTAGAGATGGTATTCTGCATTCCTTAGTTGTAATGAGTGGCTATTTTTATTATCCTTGCATATATATCATCTTCTTCTCTGACCTCTCACATCATTTGGAGAAATTACTGGATATTTCTCTGACCATTGTATGTAAACCACAATTTACTAAATCATATTTCTTCCCTTTACTGATGCTCTGTTTGCACTTGAGCAAGTTGTCTTGACCACCCCTACATGCCTAAATGCATTGAGGTTTGGCTATGTGATTGGCTGATTAGCTATTTGTGGTAACAAGCTTTAGGTAATACATGTATCTAATAAAGGGGGCAGGTTAATGTATCTATCTATACGATTTATTTGAAGTGTAGCTACTGAAAGATTTAAAGCTTTCAGTAAAATTAACTTTTATTAAATTAACTAAAATTGTACCCAGGATGCCCAACCTGAGAATAAAAACAAGAGGTCAAAACATTTTTTGCTGTGAGGTAACAAAGTTGTGTCCCCAAAATAATTTACAGCGCACGTATAGTGTATTGTATTTCAAATGGCATGCATTTTATTATGAAAGCTACAATAGCCTGCGTAGTATGTAAAATATTTTATTTGCACAATTTTCATATTCACCTTCCTAAAATAATTGCAGTTATTGAACAGTGGAAATAAGATGACCCACAGAAGTGTAGGAATGGTGAACATCAGCCAGTCAGGTCATGTCATGTGTGACAGAAAATATAAACAAGAGTTAGTGGGGTGATGATATGTTCTTGTCTGAAAACTGCTCTTTTTTATAGTAACATGTTGCGTTCTTTACTAAGATACAAACATTTTGGGGTAAGGTTTTGCTAATTTGGTTTGTGGAGATAGAAATGACAGGAGATGTGGAAGTAATCAATAGACAGATAGTACCCAGGATGCCCAACCTGAGAATAAAAACAAGAGGTCAAAACATTTTTTGCTGTGAGGTAACAAAGTTGTGTCCCCAAAATAATTTACAGCTAGTGCGCGACTTACGACTATGATTGGTCATAACACGATTTGGTCGTAAGTTGAGTAGGCTAAATGTACAGTGCTGTGAAATGATGTTATGAAAACATGTATGAAACATTTTATTGGCCTCTGGTGCTTGGCTGCAAATCATTGATGTCGTCATCTGAGGCAGCAGTTGGGGTAACTGGAGTTGTTTTTTTCATAAACACGGTGAGATTTGACTGAATTGTATGTCTTCATACATTTCACTATACGAACGAAACACATTGTGTGCATCCATCCAGTCCTTGAAAATCGTCTTGGATACACTCTTTTACCCAGGGTGGGGCAACCCTGGAAATCTTTGTGTGTAGTTTAGTTGCATGTTCTTCGGGTTTGTTCACGTGGGTTTTCTCCCGGTCATCAGGTTTTCTCCCTCATTCCAAAGACATGCTTGATAGGTTAATTGGTGTCTCTAAATT
>JAOUQV010000046.1:2886395-2908306 GCA_028565295.1 Aspidoras spilotus
GAGGCAGGTAGAACTGTCAGGCTACAGGGAGAAGTGGTCACAAAGGTGCAGGAATTCAGATACTTAGGATCAACTGTGGAACAGAGGTGAAGAAGAGATTACAGGGGTGCAACAAAAGGGTTGCAGCAAAAGTGAAAGGAAAGGTTTATAAGAGAGTAGTGAAACCAGCCTTGTTGTGTGGTTTAAAGACAGTGGCACTGACTAAGAGACAGGAAGCAGAGCTGGAGGTGGCAGATGTTGGAGCTTAAGATGTTGAGTTTCTTATTAGGAGTGACCAGGATGGACAGGATTAGGAATGAGAACATCAGCAGAACAGCACAGGTTGAAAAATTGGGAGACAAAGTTAGAGAGGGCCAATTGAGATGGTTTGGACATGTGCAGAGAAGGGACCGTGGATATGTTGGTAGGAGGATGTTAGAAATGGAGCTGCCAGGCAGAAGGCAGAGAGGAAGACCAAAGTGGAGATATATATATGTGCTCAATGTAGACATGCAGGTAGTTGGTGTGAAAGTAGAAGATGCAGAGAACATAGTGAGGTTTAAAAGATTGAAACACTGTGGTGACCCATGATAAAAGAAGAAGCCGAAAGAATGAATACAACATACACAACCAACACAACAATAAAGGCAGCCATGACCCATCTACCCCAGCCAAGCTGCCCCTGTTAGTGTAAATGAGATATATGTAATTTGCTCTAGATAAGAGGATCTTCTAAATGCTATAAATTGTAAATGTGAGAAAGCACATTTCTCCTGAACTCCTGATATCTCCAAAATGGTAGGAGAAGAAGCTTGAAGAACTTTAGGTAGAATAATACAAATATATTAATATATTTGTAACAAATATCGATATTGAAAATATTATAGTATTATTATTCCAATTATAATTCTAATTATTATTATTTTTTTTAATTAGTATTATTATTATTATTATTATTATTATTATTATTATTGTTATTATTATTATCATACCTCTTCTTATTATTTTATTGGTAGATTTTATTGGTAGGAGGATGTTAGAAATGGATATTTTTTTCTGCACATATCTCCTACTATCTATTTTAAGATATCGATACAGGCCAAAAACTAATATGTTTTTAAAAACCTTATTAATAACATGTTCTTTTATAAAATGTACAATGTATAGCATTTAGCAGATGCTCTCACAAAGAGTAAAAACATATGCATAGTAAATGCAAATGTAACATGTGTTACATGAATGTGTTACATGAAAATAATAAAAGATAATAAGAGAATTGTTAAGCTGTGGTGCCGCAGAATGAAATAAAGGGGAGCAGTGAAGCAGTGAAGAGGTTTGTGAAATTGTGATGGTTACCCAGCAGAGGGGGCTCAGTGCTCTAAATTAATATTAATGACTGTGATTAATGAAAAGCGATTCTCACAATGTTGTGTGATGGAGTTCTCACTCACGGCTTTACCATTAATATGGAATACTAATAGTGTAGTAATGTTTTCACCCATTCTTCTTCATGCACAGAACAAAATTATTGGAACTCCACAAGCTGGCGAGCATCATGCATATGCAAGTCTGCTCATATCCCTTTTAGCAGCTCTGCATGTTTGCCTCATTAGTGTGACGCACTGATCAGTCATTTGTAGCATGACTTTTAGCTGGATGTTTCCTTAGGATACACACTTCGTGCACTTCTTGTTGTTCGTCTTTGGGCATCAATACCACTTTTGTATTATTTTTTGTTGTTTAACCGCTGCATTGCTGCTACTTTATTCTACCTATTCTTTAACGTAATAAATAATGCATGTATCTATCTGATAAAGGTGGCATAGTGGATCAGTTTCTAGCGATGGCAGTTCAAAGCAAGAAGGTTTCTGGTTCTATCCTGGGTCCTTTATGTGGCTCCTGGCATTCTGGGTCCTGTCTGTGTAGTTTAAATGTTCTCCCTGTGTCCGCATGTGTTTGGTCCGGCTACTCCGGTGTCATTTCACTGGCGAAAACATGCTACTTGGTGTCGATAATTTCCCTTATGGCTGACAAAAGTTTGGGAAGCTCTGCCAGCTTATCCCTATATCACTGAGCACATCTGTGCAGCCAGCCATAGCAAATAGATGACGACATATAACCTGACTTGTCTATCTGATACCGTAGTATGGTAAATGCAGTAATGTAGTAGCTGGTAAATATTGCCTTCTGCTCTGCTTCTGGGCAGATAAATACATACGAGAACTAATTATGAAATGTCCACTGATTATGGCACTTTGCTATTGATGATATGACACCTGCCAATTGTTCCTAATACAGTGATATTTTTGTGTGTTGTTCAGCTGTATGTAACTTTCTTTATCTCGCTTTCTTTCTCTCGCTCTCACCACTAAATCAGCTAAAACAAGGGATCATGGTAACACTCGACTTTAATAGGAAGACAAACCTCCTTTCTATGTATAGCCACTTAGACAAATAGTTTTGTTCCTATCAAGTACTATGAGATCTGCAGTGAAGTGATATCACTCTTTCTTTTCTGTTCAAGTACTGAATGCACATTGGAAACAGAAAGGACCCATGACACCCTACCCAAGAAATTAATATAGAACCTTTCTGTGAGTTGGCAGCGCTATCCATTATATTTCTTCTTATTTTTCCTCTCCTTTTATTAGTTGACTGAAATAGTTGAAATAAGAGTGATCACAAAATCAATTTGGAAAATCAAGAATATAAAGTCTCTTTTTCTTGTTAAAGGTATATGTACTTTTTTAGTTTAATGCTATTATTAGTATAGATTACAAAAAAAAAAATAATTATATTGATTTTACTCTTTTAAATATTGTCACTTGATTTCTTTAGTATTATTTTTCCTAATATGATGGCAACAATTTGCCAAATATACCTGCTTTAAAAAAAGAAAAATATATCTATTATAAAAACATTTTATTTTAACCTATCATAATTACTTACTAATTCATGCAATAGAGATTTGAATATATATTCACAAATATCTTTTTTCAAACCAGTGCTTGAATAATCACCATTTTTAAAGGCATCATTTAACCGGGGAATGATTAAAATGTTGACAGCGTGCAAGTCTGCATTTGCTCCTCCGACCACAAGCCTCTAAACTCCATCTAGCGATGCCTTTACCCGCAGCATGTTTGCTCTGGAATTAGTCTGAAAATGAAATTTAAATAAGTGAAGTCCACACATTTTGAATGCAGAGTACTAGTTCATGGATGTTATCTGCTCTGGATGTTTGCAACAAATGGATGCAGTGTCTGTGTGAAAGAGGGAATGAAACAGCATCTTAGAGCTACAATTCAGTGGGGTGTTTCAGCTATAGACTTTTTCACTACAGCTGCTATGTTGTGTTTTAGTGTGTCTCTATAGTGACTGTTGATATTTATTTAGGTTCATCTGTTTATAGTAATAAAGCCAGACAGCAAGGAAAACTGTGGTAAAAAAAAATTATCATCAAAAATAACAAACACAAAGAAGACATGACCTGGAATAAAGAAGCTTTAGGAACTTGTCTTTAAGCAGATCTTAGATCTTGTATAAGATCTTATACAAAAAAAGAATGTAAAAATGCATGAAATCAGCCCTCGGAAATGTCAATGATAAAGGGCTAAAATGTCACTTAGATTTAAAAATGCGGACAGTTAGTAGTTCATTAAAGAAAGGGCCATATTGTGCTATCGGGGACTGCTGGCAGCCTTCCGATCTGGGACAACCACACATAGTCCATCCAGATGGCACTTGGATCCGGGTGGACTTCAAAAAAGATCTTAGTGGGGGTGGCAGTGTGCTTCTCGTGCCCAGCTTTGATACGCTGGGGCTTGCCAAAGCCTCCTTTTTTCCCTTGCCCTCCCTCTCAGTCCATCTCCCTCTCTCTCTCTCTTATACCATCTCTCTTTCTCTCTCTCACTCACACACACCGTCTCTCTCTCTTTCCGTCTCGCTCTCTTTCTCTCTACGTGGGAATATGTTCATTCACACAGCTTGCCCGATTTATGAGCGCTATAATGCATTCTGCTAGTTAGTATGGAGATCAGTGCTGTGGGCATGGAGAGAGAGTGAAGCGAAATTTGTTGCCATTAGTGAGCTTGACATGTTGATATTAACAGCTGAGATGCCTCACGCTGTGCACCCATTAAAATTCCTCTGCAATTAAAAAATACACCTTGGAAAATGTGTTTACAAATTGTAATTTGACACATTCTGTTTTTTGTGTGAAATTAATTTTAGTTAAATTACATATTACCTTCATTCTTCATTATATACAATGTTAAAAGAAATGTTAGTGGATGATATAAAATATTTTACTAAATGATGGCTGAGTAGATTGTATAATTGGATGAGGCTAGTTCAGAGTTTATTACACTGCTTTTATTCCATCCCTTCCTTTCCTCAAACTTTCACTCACTTTTCGGACTCCTCTGGGTCCTGGGTTCTGCTGGGCGACAAAAACTGATTTATTCAGGTGAGTTCTGGGGTCAGGGAGAAAACATTGGGAAATTTAGAGACCATTTTATTTCTGAAGCTTGATGTCAAAACCATCATGGAGTGATAGGCCGGTCATTTCAATATGCCTTTCCTGGCAGTCCAGTGGTTGATGATGTCATGTTCTGAGTTTGTTTTATGACATATATTGATAGGTCATTTGAAAAATATTAAGGCATTAAACAGACAATACAATGATTTGTGAGGTATTATATAATATACATGCATTTTATATATAATAATGTATACAGTACAGTGAAATGTATGTGAATAGTCATTATACCTTAAATGTTTATATTTTGTTAGATGTAGTAATATAGTAACACCAAAACAAAAAATAAAATAACTGTTTTCTGTCCAAAAAAACTAGTCCAAAAAATTGTGTCAATTCGAGTTGTCTCATGAAGTCTTGAAATTAAACTTTTCTTTCAAGAGGCATGTCTCCATGCCTGTCTTTATACTTATTCTCAGACAATCCAAAAATGCTGATGTTTGGTTTCTCCAGTTTACAAACAACTATGAATATCTCTCCAAGTAAATTAACATTCCACTGTCTCATTTTGACATGAATTCTGCTGTTTATCTTGTACTCCTCTATATCTTCTTTTCTTGTTGTTATGAGAAATAAATCATTTGATCATGATGATGATGATGACAATTTTAATAACTTTTAGGTAAATTTCATTTCCAGATTGTAGCACAGCAAAATATCTAACAGTAAGGATGTGAGTACTTATTCATACATTTAATTTAAGAATTACTATAATAAAGATTTTCTCATTGCACCATGGTAAATAGTGGATTTGTATTTGGAAAATTACTCTGTGTGGACTGAGTACTTTACCACCATCACCGCCATCATCATCATCATCTTTTTTTTAATAAAAAGACACTACAAATTGATACAACTGCCCCTAATTAAATATTAGTAATAGGTATTTGATCTCATTATACAATGTTAATATGGGATTTGTCCAATCAAATATTCATTGTACAGTGCATTACATAATCTACTCATCTAATATGCTTTGGGCTAATAAAACTCTGATGAATAACATGGCAACATCAAATGGTTCAAATTATATGCTGATAAAGTGACCAAGAGATTTTTTTATTTGATTTACATTGTAAATTGCCAAGTCTTGGTGACAAATGAGTGTATGCTTCATTGTTGCCTAGCATTCATTCATTCATTCATTTAGTCATTATTTTCTGCTCAAATCACAAGGCGTCATTGGCCAGCTGATGACCACCAAGCAACTCTGGCACAAGGGCAGGAACAACTCTAAACAGAGTGGCAATCCATCATAGGGCACTTACATGCACAGTCCCACACACATTCACAGACTAAGGGCCAATTTAGAGACACACGTTAAATTAGCATGCGCTTCTTTAGAATGTGGGAGGAAACCAGAGTACCTGGTGAAAACCGACACAAACATAGGAAGAACATGCAAACTTCCCATGGATATTTCCCAGGTCACCCCATCCAGGGATGGTATGTACAGTACTGAGTGGCACATCATCACTGTGTGAACCAACTGGGTCACCAGTTTGTTTACGCGATATCTGATTGAATTAAGGAAAATACGTGTTCATGACATGTAAACTGGGAACTGTGTGATCTTTGAGTGGATGTTTGTTCCTGGTTCCTCCACTATTGGTACACCCACGATATTGTCAGAGAAGCGGGCTTGAATTGGATACAAAGACCTAATTTGCTTTTTTGATCCCCAATCCAGGAATAAAAATTCATAGCTGGAGTGCCGTGGAGTGCAGGTAAAGAAGACTACTATAATATATAGTGTGTGGAGGTCCTTAATCTGTGTACTCTCTTTAACCTGTATAAACAGTTTAGGTGTTGTATTGGTCACGAAACAGCATGCAGGAGCAAGAGGGAATTAATAGTATAATCCTTGTGAGATCAGAGTCCTGACAGGCTGCTATTTACTCACCATCAGCCCACCTCATTTCTTTCCTACCTGTCTGACCTGAGAGTTGTTAGCAGTTGTCTTTTACAGTATTGTGTATGAATTGTTTATGATAATCCTCCTCTACTGAGAGAAAATCAATGCAGATGGTAATTTTATTTGTGCATCCTCTCATTGACTATTATACCTATTAAAAATAATAGAGTGCCATGAGTTGTTTACATGATATGTATGAGACTGTAAGGGCGGCATGTTGGTTAGTGCTGGCCCCTAAATGCAAGAAGGTCCTCTGTTTGATTTAATAGAATTATCTAAAAACTGGACTTTTACTCAAAGTAAGATCAGTATGAGAAGGATCTCCTTGTTATAGTTGTTTAATAAATAAATAATTAAATTACCATAGAAAATGCCATAATAATGTTGTTTTAAGAGACATGAATAATTACAGTATAAAGTCATGTCAGTATAAAGCTGTGCTTCGTGGGATAGGGATAAGCTGACAGTGCATCCCATTCTCTAGTCTGTTGTTGCAGCCTGGCGAGTTGAACCCCTGTTATTAACGCTCCTGGCATTTCCCAGCATCATGCGGTCTACCAACTGAGCTATCCAGGTTGCAACTAAGCTCTCCAGGCCGCCCGATACAGTATGAGTAGATCTAATGTGAAAATAAGTTAAAATAATAATTAAAACAGATTTCTGTCTGTGTCTCTCTGACTGACAATAAGTCTAAATATATATCACTTACATATGTATATTTATTATATTACATTTACTTATTCTATATAACTATGTATTACTATAATACTTATCTTTCTTTCTTTCTTTTAATTTTACCCAAGTGATTTTATTTGTATCCATTGTGCTATTTAAAATATTTAATTTGACCCCTGACTTTTATTTTGGATTCTAATTTTAGGTTAGTTTACATTGACTTTTGCAAGAACATTTTTAGTAAAGTTACGGTAAAACAATATTCTCTACCTGCTTTTGTTTAATGTTACATGTAAGTCATTATCCAGATTGAGTTTAAGTAGTGGCATTGGTAGCTGATTGGTAGCTAAAAGGAGACGTACTGTATCCCGGGTACATACGTTCCCTGAAGCTTGCATGCATGCATAGTCACTTAAATAATGAGTGTGGAGGTCTGTCAAGCCTCATTAAGACAGTCACACATATTAATGAGGAGAATGCATATCTGACTGGCCTACCCTGCGAGGTAGGTTAATGAATATGACTGCAGGGGGTCATGGAAATTACTCACATTCGTAACTGAAGGTGCAGCTGATTGGGTCTGCTTTTGATTATCAGGTACTGTGTAGATGTGAATCAGCTTTAGATCCTCATTAAAAATTAAGTTTGAGCAAAGAATATACTGTATAAAGTATTGTGTTTGCATGAAATTGTGGTATAAACATTCATTCATTTATTCATTTAGGGTCATGGGAAGCCAGTGCCCACCTGGCAACTCTAGGAGCGAGGGCAGAAACAACCTAGACAGGGTGCCAGTCCATTATAGGGCCACACACACACAATCACACACTAATAGGCAATTTAGAGACACCAATTAAACTGTTATGCATGTCTTTGGAATGCGGGAGGAAACCAGAGCACCCGGCCAAAATCCACACGAATACGGGGAGAACATATAAATCCACACAGAAATTGTGTTTGACCATGGACAGAATGTTTGAGAGTGTACTGTTAGGTGTGGGCTTTTCCAGTGGCTGGCCACTTTTGGTTGATCCGAGATGAAGCTTGTTAGGCAAACTGGGGGAGATGATGTATAAGGTTGACTTGCAAAAAGAGGATGTATGTTCACAATGTAAGTCTGTTTCCCCAGTATATTTCTTTTCTTTACTGGTGCACGGGCACTCATTTCAATAAAATCAGTACATTCGCTGTTATGTTTTGTTTCTCTGCTTTTGTTTTAACATCAATGTACACTATTTCATCGGGCGATAATGACATCATGAGCAGCGATTATTACCCGCCGCTTATGGCATCATCTGATTCAGATGGCTCGGAGTACACTGATAAGTTTGTGTACTGTATAGGATAATTAGAAATAAAGATTATGTTCCTTCATCTCCCGCTTTGCCTACCCGCTTTGCCCGACGGTGCATACCTCCGGGCTCTCTAACACACTACCTCCGTCTCTTCTCATGAGAGGAGTGTTCAAGAGTGATGAGGATTGAGACTTCGCCAGGGAGTGTGTGTTACTGTATCATTTTTTTTTTATTATTATCCACACATCATTCTGCATTTTTAAAATGCAGCAGTTGCCAAAAAAAGTTGGGATAAAGAATCTTTAGAGATATTAATGTCATGATTTCAAAGCATTTATGATTTCATTTGTATGATTTGATATAAACATGGTATCCAAAAGTGTTGATGACTCTTGCTGAGTCTGAACAAATTATAATACAAAGTAAATATAAGAAAAACTGTTTTTCTATATTATCCTAACTTTTTCTGATTTGGAGTACATATTTCTTAATTGATTTATTTCTTTATTCAGTTTTTTCACTATGCTGTGTATTTAAATAACATGCAGTCTTCCAATATAAAAAAAAAGCTTCACTTCAATTCAAACAATTGGAGTTTCCAGCAAGGATAAGGTAATAAAATTCATGCAAATGTGAGCCAGAAACAAGATGGCTGGCACTGCAGCAGATACTGACCTTTAAGTTCATGATGAAAAACAAATGTCAAGTGTCTAAGAGGGAGGGCAGTTCCGGGCTTTGCAGGGATTTGCTCTGTTGTCTTATAGGCCACATTAATTCAGCCCACCATCAATATCTCCGAAATCCAGCTTCTTATTTATTTAAAAAGCAACCTTTAGAGTCTAGTGGTGCTGATGTAGACAGTGGAGTACCATTTGGGCAAAATATCATTAGAGACATCTTATAATGTAGTAATCAAAGAAAACATAAGTCATTTCCATATTAGTTTTATCATATACTTTGGAGCATACACTACGGGCTTTTGAGTTAATCTTTTATTTATTCCGTAATTTAAAACAATTCCATGAAGCAAAGTGAAGACCTTCATTTTTTTAATTTATTGAATTCAGAACTCATGCTAAAGAAAATTTAGAGTTGATAAAATGTAGTGCAGATACAGTTTCCTTTGATAAAACCTCGGACCTGGACTCGGGGCTTGCAATAAATTCACGCTGCGGTTTTATCCAGTAACTCTATCCTAGAAAATGCCCCTGAAGCGTGCTGAGGGATATCGTGGAGACTGTTTACTATTTATTTTGTGCCACATAGCAAATCTGCAGACTTACTCCATATTTTTCAAATACTGTAAGGTCACTTTAAAATAATGGAGTGAGAAATGAAGCTTGTGCCTAGGATTCACAGTTACTTCCTGCAGCTTATTCATCATGTGGTAACTGGGGCGAAGTCTTAATAACCCTAGGCAAAACCCAAATACGCAATAGCACATGAGGTGGAAATGCCTGTCAGTGGCCTTCAAAGAAGGGAATTCCAGAAACATAAAGACCGGATTGGGCTATTTTACGACTCCACAGGAATAAATGTTCCAACTGCACAAAGGCAATTCATCTCCTTCTCTTTCAACATACAGAGGAAGGAAATAGATCTGTATGTCCTCTGTTATGTACAGAGGTTTTATGGGTCTGTGTTATGATCTATTAAAACTCATGTTTTGCTGCTCTGATAAAATACGTGGCATCCTATTCTGATGTCTGTAAGCACACCCACACACACAAATCCTAAAGTTTCCTGCTTTTCGATTCCCCATAAGCAATGACAAATGCATCAAATATCTCGACACACCCTATTGCCAGAGTCGATCCTGTGAACAAATGTGTCATTACTCTGGCACTTCCCTTGTTTTATTTCTACACTCGACTGATGAGTGGAAGCAGACTGAGGCTAAATGTGGCCAATTTGGTTCACTCCCGCCCCCTCTCTTTTTGGCCCATTTCTGTCAGCGAAAGCCCTGGCTTTCTCTGACTCTGGCGAGATTGATAGTGCTGGTGGAAATATGTCCCTTACAGTTCCATCATGAAGAAATTAGGAGAGGCAACATTACAGATCAGTTCACATATACTGTAGTCGGGCCACAACAGCCCCCCTCTTCCTCTCTGCTCTTCCTCCCATCCTGACACCTATTCTTTGGAGAGTGGGTGACAAGATTGATGTGGCTCTGTAAATCAGGAATGGGCACGAGTGGCCCTTTCCTCATCACATATCTATCATCCACCCAATAGAGATTAATAGGAAAGGGCCCTGTTCTTGGATTTGTCGAGGGCACAAAATTCTTGACCTCTGGTAAATAATTAGATATCTTTGGGACCCGGTAAGGATGGACAGACAGAGCCTCCAGACGAGCTATAATGGGGTGTGCAATTAATTTTTTTTATTTTTGTATTATAAGTATGAACATGTATTTTACTGTACTGTGTCATGGAATGCTTTGAAATTGTTAATTTACTGTATATAAAATCCATAACGTTAATGTCAATTAACAGAAGGTCCATTTACTACAGTGAAACAAACCCTAGTGTCATTTTATTATTATTGTTGTTATTATTAGTATTCTCTTTCTTCCTTCAAATGCATCATGCAGAATAAAACATAAATCGCAGAGACATGCACATTGGTCAATTGGTAGTAGTCCCAATCTCTAATAAAAGAAATACCATATATAGTATTTTATAGTATATACAAATAATTATTAAACACAGCATGTAACATACAGATACAGTAATTATATTCTCAGTTTAATAGGAGATTAAGATGTTATATGTAGAAAAATGTAATTTTTCCCAGAACTTTACATACTTGCACAGGTTGAGTCAAACTTATCCACACTCTGTTGGTAAATATAATCAACTGTTAGAAAAGACAAATACATACACTATATATTTGCTCACCTATCCAAATTATTAGAATCAGGTTGTTCAATTACTTCCATGACCACAGGTGAATTCATGCTTCCAACTTTGTGGGAACAGTTTGGAGCTGGCCCCTTCCTCTTCCAACATAACTGTGCACGAGTGCACAAAGCAAGGTCCATAAAGACATGGATGACAGAGTCTATTGTGTATTCACTTGACTGGCCTGTACCCTAGTCCTGGCCTTAACCATGACAGAACATATTCGGGATAAATTAGAGCGGAGACTGAGAGCCAGGCCTTCTCGACGAACATCAGTGTGTGACTTCACAAATGCACTTCTGGAAGAATCTTCAAAATTCCCATAAACACACTCATAAACCTTGTGGACAGCCTTCCCAGAAATTTTGAAGCTGTTTTAGTTGGAAAGGGTGGACCGACATCATGTTCTAGTTGGAAAGGATGGACCGACATCATCAACCCTATGGATTAGCTCATATGTGAGTAAGGGCAGGTGAGCAAATCATTTTGGTAATATTTTTATATATATTATATTATAATAATATTTTTACATGATCTCCCTGCTTTTAAGTATACTTTGTCCATCTGTCAAAAACATTCATAAAGCATAATTATATACAGACTTTCCAAAAAATCCTGTATACAAATACAAATATAATATAAGGTAAGCTAAAAAAACGTGAAAAGTTAAGGTAAGATATAATTAGATAAGATAACCTAAAGTAGGATAATATAAGGAAATAGAAGATAAGCTAAAGTAAGATAATGTAAGTGAATGTAAAATAATATGAAAAACTGCCAAATATGATGAGATATGGTTAGAAAAGTAAGATATGGTAAGGTCAGATAGTATAAGGTTAAATACTATAATATTGGGTATGGTAAATGTCAAGGTTAGTTAACAAGGCAAGATGAGATAGAGTAAGGTAAGGCAAAATAATTTCAGAAGATATAAGGTGAAATAATAAAAGGTTAGATAAGGTATGGTAAGATGACAACATAAGATGAGATAATATAAAGTAAGGTATGTTAATATAAGGTAAAATAAGGTAATCCTGTTTTAATCCCAAAGTTGGGACATTTTGTTGTCACAGCAGCAAAATTCATCTAAAAAATAAATACATTTAAAAAAATAGACTCAATATCAATAAAAAAAAACAGAAAAGGAAGAAATATTAATATTGCACATACTTTGCTTGTGTTCTGTCCTTACAAACATGCCAAAAATATAAAGCTAGGCAGTAGAACAAATAAAATACTCGTCCAATACAAGGTCACTTCTGTATAAACTCTTTACTGACATGACGGGTCTTTATACAGATCTGTAACTGAAAAACAAATAAAAAAGAATAATATTAAACATACTGATTGTTACTAATTCTTAACATACATACAAAGTATTTACTTTTTCTTTTTACTTACAAGACATATATATCATCAAGATCTGTTTGAACAAAACTACAATAGTGTGTGAGCCCTATGTTGTCAACAGAGTCAATACAACCTGTTCATTTTATTGCCCCGCTATTAAAATCAGCTCTAATAAAGCCGTTACCCTGATATCTATATGTCACAATGCGGATACAAATTGTTTACACACATGACTTAATGCACTGATATGTATTTTTATAAAACCACTAGAACCACTAGGCACAACATCTTGTTCAATATATATTTTACTAGAAATTATGTTGTAATAAACCTAAGAAAATAAAGTATAGACACCAACCCATTACCATGGGTTTCATTTGTTTGCTTTTTTTATTTTCTTTTCTCATGTGAATAATTTTTTTGGTAGATTGAGAGTTTCTGTATAGTTTATCGGCATACAAAAATAACAGATTAATTGCCTTTAGATCTTGCTAGTTGCTTTGCTAAAAAGCATCAGTATATTAGTTCTAACATGTTATAAAGAATACAAGAAAAAAATACAACACACACACACACAAGCAAAAATATTATCAAAGCTTTAAGCCCAGGGGCATGCTGGTTATTTTTATTTCCTTGTAATGGAGTTGCATTATGGCTCTTTACAATAGGGTGCCCTATTTAACATTACTTTTTCATCCTTTACATATTTTCCCAGTGTTATTTTATTAATGGTGACTTGTAAGGGGAAATGCACAGCAGAATATATAAAAGTCAACATGAACGCTTTTCCAACATTGAGAGCAAATGTGTGACAGAATAATCTAAAAATAAATATTTATGAATAATATTGGATTTATAATGAAATATATTAAATATATTGTATATATTTAGAGGTTGTTATTTAGATGAATGTAAAATTCCCACCAAGAAAAAACAATGTAGCATTAAGCTCATATAAATATATTTTTATAGTAATGCTTAACAGTATTTTAACCTAAACACATAGAAATATAATATTGTATTAAGTTATTATAACATATTCACTAAGATATTTAATAAACTGTTCAGTGTAAATATCAGAGTGGTGATTAGTGTACTTCAATATAATCAGTGGTGATTATATTGAAGTGTATTGTTTTCCCAATTAATACATTACAGAAGGTGCAAAATCACATAAAGAGCGGATTGCCTTTAGCAAAAAAGCCAGAAACACACACACAACAAGAAATGAAAAGTCTAAAGAATCTAGCATCAAGCTCATCTTAAACCTTCTTTTCTAAACATAAAGAAATCTAAGAATAGACAAAAAGGTATGCTTTTTTATGTTAATATAAACTATTATTCAATAATCTTTCCTCCTTGAATATTGAGAACTACATAGAATTCAGTTATTATACTGAAATAAAATTTACTTACCTATTAATAGGTGTTTGACATGGTGCACAATCATCTAATCCCAGAATGATCAGATTGTTATATAGCAAAAATATCAACAAAAACAATGTAGCTTGTATCTCAACCTACTTGTTCAGTAAAGAAATGCTTCTAGTTCACTATACAGCATTTTAGTTAAAAACAAAGAAATATAGCATCTAGCAATACAATTGATGCAATTGAATATAACCTATTTAATAAGATATATATAATATATATATATCCATATATAAGCTACATTGACATCAGCAGTGATTATACTGAATTATATTTTTCTGTCCAATTAATTGATTAAGCTTTAACCTGGTGCACAATCATATAATCACAGAAAGATAAATGATTGATATATAGAAAAAATGGTATAAAAATGTCTATAAAAATGCATCATCAAGCTCATTGTATACCGTTTTTTGTCTTTGACAAAGCAGGACTTTCATCCAAACAGAAAGTGAAATAATGTTTGAAAATGTTTATATATAATCCAGGGATATTAAATAAGAATGAATAAAATGACCTTCATTTAAATCACCTCCCTCCAACTCCCTCACCCCTTTATCTGCTACTTTTATTTTCACTGCTGCAATAAGCTACAAATGATGTTATCACTCGTCGGTAAAATATTGCTTTAATGGAATTGTGTTTGATATTTAAAAGAAGGCAGTTATAGTCCAGTAGTCCAGTCCACAGCACTCATTTTGCTTAGTGCTAAATTAATCTGCAATGATTCCTGCATTATCATGTAATAATACATCGCAATATGTTTTATTGAATTTTAGTCAATTAAATTTTCCTCTGCCGCGTTCACTCATAAGGCACCTTTGAAAAGATGGAAGTTATGGGTTTATTATTGTGGAGCAATTTACCTTGAGAAAATAATATTTGGTCCTCATAAGTAATTTTGTTTATTACTTTTAATGATTTCATTAAAGCTATTCCTCCAGGCAGACTATGGGCCTTTATGTTTTATTTTATTTAGTTTTATTTTGTTTTATTTTACCTACTCCACCCCTGACACACATGAAGTCCAATTTTAAAATACATATGGAATATAAAGTATTTGTTGGCTCCGGTAGCAGATAAAAAGAGAAAGAAATTAGATTTGCTTTTTCTAAATAGTTCTTGAAATGTGGTAAGTAGAAATGATTGCCTTTTGGCTTACTTAAAGAGACTGAGATCGAGAGGACCGCTTGCTGATCAATTGTGAATTGATAAAAAAATTGCAGTGTAAAACATTAAAAAATCAAAATCGATTTTGCTGAAATCGATAATACATTAAAAATTGCAAATTCGCAAACAAATTCTCATAACTCTCCAATTAATATGTCAAACTTGTCTGAGGAGTGAGAAAGGGCAAGTACTGTATCTCTAGAAAATCTACTTTAAATTGAGTTTCTAGGTGAAATTATAAGGATTTTAGACAGTTTTCAGTGTAAAAATGCATTTTATCTCTCTGTAATATCACACACTCTTTCTTTTCACACAGGATTATTTTTTTTTTCATCTTTTGGCTTTTTACCTTTCACCAGAGGTCGCCACAGCGAGTTCCTCGCATTAGTATCTGGCACATGTTTTACGCTGGATGCCCTTCCTCCAGCAACCCTCACCCCCTTTCGGGCTTAGGACCGGACAATTTAACTTCTCCAATGCACCTAGAATGACAATTTAGCATTTCCAATATACCTAACATGCATGTCTTTGGCCTGTTATTAGGTGATATTTAAAGAGTGATTATACAATGAACGAAGAGTGTGATGACTAACATCTTTGAGCTGTGTTAAAGCCTGTCAAATTTTTTGTTTCTAGCTTAAAAAGTCTCTAATTTATGGTAGTTTAAATTTAAGAATTTTATTTTTGAAACTTTAATTTGTAAAAAAAAGCAATAAATCTGATTTATTCCGAAAGAAATTCCACAGTTGACAGCATAATTATCTAAGAATTTGAAACGTAACAGTGTGTTAAGTGGTTGCATTTTGAGTGATAACAAGATAGTACTTTTCAAGCATGGTAAAAGTCTCATTTTTATTGTTAAACAATAGGCTGCTTAATATTTCAGATATAATTACATGTACATTGAAGTTAAAGTTCAGAGCAATAAGATGTATAATGGTATGGCTTTATCAATAAATGGCAAAAAGTTTTTAATGGTATGGGGCAACATGGTGACAGTGTGTACTGATGTCGTCTCACAATAAGGAGTACCTGGGTGCAATCTGGGTGGGACGATTTAAGAAACATCCCCATGTTTGATTGCTATCCCCATGTTCATATTTTCCACTCCATTCTGCTCCAGTTTTCCCACATTCCAAAGACATGTCCCCTATGATTCTTTTGGTGTCAGTGTGCTCTACGTTGGAGTGGCACCCTGTCTTACTGTCTTCACCTATAATGCAGGTCGTAGACTGTGGCAGGAAACTGGATTTCCCTCTAGAACACATGCAAACACAAGGATAACATAGAATCCCAGCACGACCCACTGTACCACCATGCTGCCCATAAAAGAATATAAAACACACAGTGGTCCTGAGCCAAGATACCAAAGCCAAAATATACCAATTTCTGATTAAAATATATATGATCTTTTGTATTGCAAATATTCTGTAATATTGTAAAGGTCTTTGAAGGCACGAGTTCAGATTAAACTGTTAAAACTTTAAATATAGGGTTGGCTTAATTATCCTATATAAATGCACCTCTTTGGTCACATGCAGAAGAATAAGCATCACTAATCAAGCCATCTTGTATCTTGACATTCACATTTAGTCAGGCTTGTATGTGCTCGCTTAAGTCCTCTTTGCTTCTTTAGTTCTCACTTTCAGACAAAAAAATTTGTGTGAAGCGTCGTGTGATTTACATGTTGTTGGCCGGACTCGACGTGCCGCTCCATGGGAAGGCAGTGTGGGTCTGCCAGCTGTCCTCTGATCCCGTTAAGCATGCCAGGCACAGTGCCATAAGGCTGTAAGCCTCCTCCAATCATTCGTCCTACCTCTTTGAAAAGAAAGTCTGTTGAACTCAGATAGAGTGAGTGAAATTCAGCAGATTAAAGCAGACCAGAGGAGAGAGCTGACCCATGTAATCGCAGATGCCATTGTTCTCTGGCATCATCTTGACACGTGGAGTAGGGTTTCACCTACAACTCCAGCATGTATATAGGGCCATGGCATATTTTGGATGTTTCTGTCCATGGTTCAGGCGTTTTGCATTACTAAAATGTCACAGGCTGGCTGAGAGTCATACACAGTGAATACACCAAATACACTCGGTTGGGCTAAATCTCTTTAGGGCTCATGTTCTCTTGCCAGGAATGATGGATATAAAAGGGCACTGGAGCAAGCTTGGCTTCTTCACATTCAAAAACTTGCTGGTAGTTTTCTTTACTTTTTCAATCTGTCTAATGATGATACAAGAATACAACAGAATCACCCTTGTTTATTTTCCTGAAAAAAAAAACCCAGGCACCAGAGCTATCATTTAATTTGTTATGAAAATAAAACAGTTTAAGAAAGTTTGTTTTACATGCTTTCAGCATTTTTTTATGCAAGTAACTAACATTTCTGCTGAATCCAAGCATAGAGATAAATTAATAAAGATTAAGGGATCTAGGAACTGAAGGTCCCTGGTTCGGTTCCAAGTACCGACAAGTCATGGCTGAAGTGCCCTTGGGCAAGGCACCTAACACACAGTTGCTCCCAGGCGCTGTGCTGGCTGCTCACTGCTCCGGGCACGTGTGCTCACTTCACCTGTGTGTTTGTATTCGTGTGTTTTACTGCAGGGATGGGTTAAATGCAGAGGGCCAATTCCGCTCTGTGCAAAACACAGTGGCAAAATGTATCACATTTACTTTGAAGTTGGGGCTCAAGTCCAAACTGTGGCTCTCTGGCAACCTTCCTATTTCTACTAGTAAAGCTTAATGTTATCCGTCAATCTACAAACTGATTTGTTTTTTTTTTAAGTGAAAATGGCATGCAAGCATGAAAATTAGCAACAATAAACAAAAAATGGTTTCTTGTGTATAAAAAAAAATATGCAAAAGTGTGTAATCAGATGATGTACAGAATTTATTTTGGTTATTATGTGGTGGTACAGTATGTTGGATTTTCTGAAAAACTAAATGGTTACCATAATATTTACATCCAAATTATTAAATTTGGTGTTAAAAAATCAGTCCTTGTATCTGTTCCAATTTTTTCACAATAATCCCAAATGTATGCTAAATTAGTGGATGCTATAGACCACTGCTGCTTCAATTTCCATGATAACCTTAATAAAGATAAAATCATGCCAGAATAGCTTGTCATGTTAATAAGAAAAGTGGGAAAGTTGATTTAGCATTGACTCTATTCATATTGTTAAATAAATGTCTCCTTATAGATTCTTTGTTTAGTTCTGTTTTAGGATAGAAGAGCATCCAACAGATTATTACTGTAGCAATGATATTTAAAATGTATTATTGAAAATATTTACAGAATTTAAATCAATAATTGTTAAGAAGACATTTTAATTTTTTTTACTGTTTTGCCATTTACTATTCTATTTTTTGGGAAAGGTTTCCAAAATATTTTTTTAATTAAAAGACATTAATAGACTATTGGCAGTTAGGTTTTTAGAGAGACATGGAGAAAGAGAGAGTGGGGATCTTGTTCTAAATTGCATTTTCCCTCTCTTTATTTGTATTTAATAGTTGTATTTTTGCATAGGGTTAGTAAACACTACAAATACAAGCGTGATTGCACAATGTGCACAATGTGCAGAACAGGGGTGGGCTTAATCAAACATTGTAGTGAGAAAAGATACTGTCTACAGTGGCAAGAAAACATATGTAAACCCTTTTGAATTACCTAATTTTCATCATTTATAAAATTTGACCTGAAATAAAACCCAAGTATAGACAAACACAATGTTCTAATACAACACAAACAAATGACTTTAACAAAGATAATTAGAGTCAGGAATTAGAAAACCTGGAGTTCAATCAATGATACAATATTGGAGTAAAGTGTAAAGCTGCTTTAACTTTGAAAAAAAAAAAAACTTAAACCTTTTTAGGTTTGCTATTAAAAAGAAGCATCTGCTTATGTTAACCGTGCCTCACAAAAAGAGATTTCCGAAAACCTATGATCAAGAAGTGTTGATTATATATTGATTATCATAAAACTGGAGTGGGTTAAAAAGAAATCTTCTAGATTTTAGATATTAAACAGATCACATTCAGACAAATTGAAGATGGTTAATACTGTGGTCTACAATACACAAATCACTGAACAGATATAGTCTCCATGAAGGACGACCAAAAAATCATTGTACACCTGAAGTTTGCCTCGACAATCCACAATGCTATTGGGAAAATGTTATGTGGACTGATGAAACATCATTTTTGGTGGTAGGAGCATCATAATTTGAGGCTGCTTTCCTGCTTTGTGGCCTAGACCGCTTACCAGCAGAATAGTGACCCTAATAAAATTGGGTGATGCAGCTGGACAATGACCCTAATAATCAAACTAAATCTATTACAGAATGAGTTCAGAAATCCTCCTTTTGGTGTGGCCCAATAAATGTTCAGATCCGACTCCATTAGAGATGCTGTGGAATGATCTCAAGAGAGCTGTTCACTCAAGACAAACTATAATTATGGCTTAGCTGAAGCAGTTCTGTTAGTATGGCCCAAAATTCCTCCTGAATGTTGCGCAGGTCTAATTAGCTGAAATGCTTGTTGGAGGTTATTGCTGCCAAAGGAGGTTCAACCAGTTATTAAATTCAAAGGTTTACTTGTTTTTTTTACCAGCACTGTAAATTTTTTAATGGATCTGTCTAATAAAATTATGAATTATGTTGTGGGGTATTAGGTTAGGCACATTGTATTTTTCTATAATTGGTGTAGATCAGATCACATTTCTTGACCAATTAATGCATAAAACCAGGTAAATCCAAAGGGTTCACATACTTTTTCTTGTCACTGTATTTTGTTTCATATTTAAAAACGCAAATAATATATTTTGGTCATTTGTCATTTTGGTCACTTTTTTTAATTGTCGCACATATGTTTCTGTCAGTACTCAGATGGCTGAGATTTAGAGTGGATGATGTCACTTTATTTTCTCCCATAGAGAATTAATTGAAACAAAAAAGGCCCATTCAAAGTGAATACATTTCAAAATGTTTTCAGGAATGATAAAAAGTATTTAAAGAGTGCAAAAGACTATAATTTGATGTGACTTGTAATGAGACAAACAAGCTGTGCCCTTGCAATATAGGCTAGGCCACCCCTGGCCACCCCAAAAATATCAGACTACACCTGACAGGAACAGAAAACTCAGCAAGAATCCCTGTGCAAAAATGCTGTATAGCAGAGAGGTAGATCTGGCCACCACATCTATTTAGATGTGCGAATCTCCTCTGTTAACTTAGTGAGAGAAAGAGAGAGACAGAGTGAGAGAGTGAACACATTCAATGATTTGATTAATAAAAGTCAGAAATTTACAGGCAGAAAATAATCTATAGATGTGATGGAGTGGAACATTTCTCATCAAACTGTGAAAATTCGCAGATCCCAGAAGAAACACGGCTCGGTAAAGTTCCATCCGTCCAAATATATCGCTCTGTGGAACACAGACTTCAGTTCAAAATGGGAAATTGGATGGCATGCACAGTGAGAGACGCAAACCTAATTTCAACATCTGAAAATAGATTGAATACCTCCATTCATTTTGGGTAATTTAAAAGGATTCAAACTGCCTATTTTTTTTCTTTTTACCCCCCCTAGTGCCAGCTCCCATGTGAATCTGCTCAAAAATTGATGGGGCATCTACAATAATTAAAATATGATGAACATCAATCCATTTTTCACATCACTGAGAGAGGACTTACCTTGAAATTTAGTATGACATATTTATGTATATTTAAAAAAAAAAAAAACTTGTAATTGTAGTAGTCTATCACTAATGCGGTATGCATTAATTGAAATTTTTAATGGCTTCTCTTAAAACTACTGGACAGCTCTAGATTGAACATTTAATAACTGCCCAGCTTTAAATGGCTAGGCAAAATCTGGCATACGCAGGAGCATGGGCTACTTTGGCCAGTGTCACACAACAAAAAGCAATTGGCCAATCTTTGCTGATTATGATATCCAAAACATTCTCAGAATTCACAATAATATAAAGAGTAGAACATGCTTAGCTGAGAAATGACACAAGGTGCCCCATCCAGGATTCAAACCTGAGACATTCATGCTGTGAGGCTGCAGAGATACCCACTGCCCCTTCGTAACATCATGAAATATATTGTAAAATTCTAAAATGTATAGTCATCTTTAATTATGAAAATATCCCCCAAGTGTGTGTGGAGTTAATTCCATTCTTACGTTTATATTTAGCTTTTAAACAATTTTGCTTGTGTTAGAATGTTCTGCATTGACTGAAGCATGCATGTACACGGACACAGGCATTTCAACACATTAATAATATTAGGAAACATAAGATATGCATTTCCTGCTTGAAAGTTTATAAAGCTTTTATACTTTTCTATACATTCTTCTCCTTTCGGCCTCTCCCTTTTTATCAGGGGTCGCCACAGCGTGTCAACCTTTTCCACCTCACTCTGTCCTCTGCATCTTCTGCTTTCACCCTAACTACCTGCATGTCTACATTGATCACATCTATATATCACCTCTTTGGTCTTCCTCTCTGCCTCCTGCCTGGCAGCTCCATTTCTAACATCATCCTACCAATATATGCACTGTCACACTGTACATGTCCAAACCATCTCAATCGGCCCTCTCTAACTTTGTCTCCCAATTCTTCAACCTGTGCTGTCCCTCTGATGTT
>JAOUQV010000046.1:2917842-2930994 GCA_028565295.1 Aspidoras spilotus
ATTTGTCCTCTTTTGAACTCTGGTATGTCACTCATAATGTTGTGTGCATTGCAATATTTTGAGCAAAACTGTGCTCTGACCCTGCTAATTGAACCTTCACACTCTGCTCTTACTAGTGCAATGCGCAATTCATGAAGAGATAATAAAATATCAGAAACTTTACTTCTAGCTGTCTGTGGTCCTAATACCAGTACTTCAGTTTAAGTAAAATAATTTTTTTTAACATCCACTGTCTAATGTCCTTCACAATAAACTCGAATTGGTGTCTGTCATCAGGATTGGCGTATCAAAACTGCGTATCATTAGCAACAGTAAAATTTTATATCATGCTTGCGAATAATATTACCTAGAGGTAGCATATATATAGAAAATAGTAACGGGTCTAAGACAGAACATTGTGTGATCCCAGACTTTATCCTACTGCTCATAGATACTTGCTCTGGGCACATGTGCTCACTTCACCAGTGTGTGTTTATGTGTGTTTATGTGTTTCACTGCATGGATGGGTTAAATGCAAAGGACCAATTCCGCTGTGTGCAAACATAGTGGCAAAATGCTTTTCAGAATAGTGGCCATTTACATATACAAACTGATAATGGTTAGTCAAATAAGACCTGAATCATGACAGGGCTGTTACTTTATTTCCAACATTTTCTAGCCTATGAAGAACAATAGCGTGATTAATGGTGTAAAAAGCTGCACTTTTAAGCAATATAAGTATAGAAAGCCAGTAGAGGCCAGTAGCAAATCATTTACAACTTTAACCAACGCTGTCTCTGAGCTATGATGGGGCCTAAATCATATATTTATATATAATAGTATTTTTATTTAGGTATGAAAATAACTACTGTGCTACAACCATTTCTAGGATCCTCGAAAGAAGGGGGGGTTAAGGGGTCAAGATTAGGGACATATCCAGAACTGAGTGAGGAATGACTCATTTTTGGATTAATTCCAGTAGTATATTTTTGAGTAACATTTTGAGTATGGTATCTAATATAGATGTTGTAGATTTTGATGATGAAACTAGTGAAATTAAATCTAGGTGCTCAGCTGCCTGATTAAGCTCAGTGGGGTTAGAGGGCGATAAATTCATAGTTGATAAATTTGGGAGTTTAAAAAAATTATCTGCAGTACTTGTTGTAAATGCGCATTTGAGCCTGTAGTGGCATGAAACACTGAAACATAGTAATTTTAAATGAGATAAAATCATTGTCTGAAATAAGGTGACGACTCTATGCTGCTAGCAGACTGATTGTCACAGTTTAACTAGATCTGTTTTAAGACTATGTCCTATGCTGCAGGATAAAAGAGCAGCACCTTCCCGAGCGGGATGGATATTGATCAGTATTAGTGTAATAGGATTGAAGCTTTAGTTTTTACAGTATTTTGTGTCCTTTAGTCACATACAAACATTTTTTTTATGATTGTATCCTGAAAAAGTAACATTATAGTGGAAAACATTATGTTTATTAATAATGTGTAATTGAAAAATATTAAAGTTTTATATGAAATTACTTTAAATAAAGAGAAAAAAAAAAAAAAAACGACAGTCATAGTTGTGGCATGGTGCTTCAGTGAGTAGCACTGCCAACTAATAGCAAGAAGGTATTTGTGCACTTACTTGTGTGAGTGAGGGTAAGAGCCCCACAGTGGAGTGGCACCCTGCCTACGGGTATTCTTGCCTTGGCACCAGCTTCTACCACAAAGCTAAGATGGATTTAGTACAGAAAATGAATAAATGAATGAATGAATACAGAGATCAAAACATGTTTTGTAATATATTTATTCTGTTATTTTTATATATTTTTATACATATATACAATTTTATTTGAAGCGTGAGTTTTTTTTTTAAGATAAAAGCTTTTGTTGTTTTGTCCCAGGAAACCTTTTCCTATCCGGCAACACAGGATGAAATGGATTAATTACCCTACACAGGGCAACACTCCATCATAAAGCAAACACACAAACACAGAGACAAAAAGGGCAATTTAGGGAGACCAATTAGCCCAACACATGTCTTTGAATTGAGGGAACCCATACATATGGGGATAACTTGCAAACTTCATACAGAAATAACACAGTACGATCCACACAGGAATCAAATCCAGCATCTTTTTGCTCTGATGTGGCAGCGTTACCCAGTGTGCCACCAAGCGGCAGATGTTCAGATATTTTTGTGTTTTAAAGCTACAGGAAATTTTCTTAGATATATTGTTGAATTATTTTATATGGAAGTAGGCTCCGAAAAAAAAATTATAGAACTGTTAAATACACAAAGGCATAAAATATAAACATTCAAATAAATTTTCTTAAAATATTAAAAATAATAAAATAGATAAACAATTGTTTCTAATAAGTGCCTTAGGGCTAGTGTCAGAGGTATTGATTTATTGGAGCTTGACATCATATTTGTACTTCGTCAACACACAGGCAAAACACAGAGACAGACACATACATTCACACATACCCTGATGCACTTCCTCCCACCATATTACATGTCACATTGTATGCACAAGCTAGGCAGGGTAAGGGGTTGATGTATGGCACATGCTTATTGCAAATGAGAAGGGAGAGTATAATGCAATAAGAGGCACAAAGCATTGAGAAATATGGAATCATTTTTCATTTTATTTTTCTATGAAAATGTCAATAGGCCGAAATCATATTTTACACCTTGTCTCAAAGTGTTATTTTATAATATTTAAACTAATCTCTCCAAACTGAGACAGGAAAGGAGAAATCATAAGGGTCATTTCTAAAAGTATGTCAAGTTCATACTTACATACTTGGTAGTACGGACTTATTCTTGTAAGAACATACTTGACCATGTACCTAACGTCACCAAGAGGTTGGAGTGAAATGTATTCTGGAATATCTGGCTATTACAACTTCACACAAGTCACCAACCTATGCATATTTGAAAAAATGGATGGCACCAGGACACATTCAGGTCTGTACTTTCATATTCATATTGGTGATGACTAAAGACTTTTTTTAGTACACGAAAGTGAAAAGTGAAAGTGATAAATTTTGCCACTATGTTTTGCACACAGCGGAATTGGTCCTCTGCATTTAACCCATTTGTGCAGTGAAACACACAAATATACACACACAAGTGAAGTGAGCACACATGACCGGAACAGTGAGCAGCCAGCACAGCGCCCAGGGAGCTACTGGGGTGTCTAGCCCAAGGGAACTTCAGCCATGACTTGTCGGTACTTGGAATTGAACCAGGGACCTTCTTAACCTTATTAAGAAACACCTAAATTACATCTATAAAAATATTTGTATGTAATTATAATTGAACTGTATTAAACATTTCAAAGTATAAAAACAAACCAAACCACCACTGACTGTGGAAACTTAAAAGTAGACCTCAAGTGATGTGGATTCTGTGCCTCTCTTCTCCTCCTCCAGACTCTGGAACCTTGTTTTCCAAAGGAAATTCAAAATTTACTTTTATCAGAGTACTTAACTTTGGACTACTCAGCAGCAGTCTAGTCCCTTAAGTCTTTAGATGCGTATAACCACGTCTTTTGTTCAAGACTGGCTTTACACAATAATTGCGACAGCTGAAACCCATGTCTTGCATATGTTTTTTGCACTGTGGTTCTTGAAGCACAGTGGCAGTACAGTCTTTGTAAATCTCCCCCACATTTTTAAATGGGGTTAGTTTTACAATTCTCTCCAGGGTGCTGTTATCCCTATTGCTTGTACACTTTTTCTACTATATCTATTCCTTCCCTTCGCTTCTGTATAATTTTGAATGCATTTATAAAAAATTAATCAACTTTTTGATGATATTCAAATTTTATGACCAGCACCTGTAGTCCCTTAGTAGTTATACAATTGAGAAATGTTATACTGCGTTTAGTCCATCCAGAGATGCAGTGGTCAAACATTCCCGGAGCAGTGGGCAGCCCCCTCTTTTGAATGACCTTTGCAATTGGGTGATAGGTGTCTGCTCAATTGCACTTCAAGTCGGGGGGCAGTTGGGGCAGTCGTAGGCTTGTGGTTAAGGAACCAGCCTTGCGACCGGAAGGTCCCTGGTTCGATTCCAATACCGACAAGTCATGGCTGCAGTGCCCTTGAGCAAGGCACCTAACCCCAGTTGCTCCCCGGGCGCTGTGCTGGCTGCTCTCTTCACCTGTGTGTGTCTATGTGTGTGTTTCACTACACGGATGGGTTAAATGCAGAGGACCAATTCCGCTGTGTGTAAATCATAGTGGCAAAATGTATCACTTTCACTTTTCACTTTCACCATGGCCATGGCTTCCCCAATCACTGGATTAGGAACACCTGACTAAAAACAGCTTTGTTTTGATTTATTACAGCACACATATTTTAAGTTTCCACACTCTACAAGGTGGCAAATAGCCTGGCTAGTTTGATGCTTACCACTTGGCTCAAACAAATATTTGTTAATATTTCCTCCACTCGCTGTACCCCTGTAATATTGTATCACTGGAACAGCCGACAGATGTGCAGATGTTCTTTAAATGATAACACAAAATCTCAGAGCTCCAACTACCTGTCCACAGTGATAGATGCACACGTTGTGCCTATAACTTGTAAATGTTGCCTTATGCTGTGCAGTGAACATGTTAACACCTTTTATGAGAACCAATTCTGATGTAATATGTTTAATACCCTATGCCACCTGATCCAGTGATCATTCAATATAGGTTTACCATGCACTTTCTTTCAGGTTAAGCTCTTTCAGCTTTTTGTCGGGTGGGAGGGAGTGCAGATTTAATTTAATCCATCTGCACCAGCTCCTTCACCAGTAATTCATGTGCAAAACTAATTAGACTTCGAAGTGTTGCCTTTAAAACAAACATGACCTTACAAGCATAAAATATTAAAATATTTTGAAAGAAGTGAAAAAAACCCGTTGTACTAAAGATTCCGGCAAGCCGAAATATGTCCGTGTAGGCCGTCTCTCATTAACATAGCATGCATAAACAATAAACATGCTGTCTGATTTGCATATAAATATAAACAATTCATTGGCATATGAGGATTCAAGTCACACGTGCTGCAACCCTGATATCAGCTTATATTTCTATTTGACACTAACTGCAAAAAAAAAACAATGAACATTTTTTATAGGCTAAGAATCTATCTTTTTGTCTGGATAAAATTGCACCCCCGATTTCATGCACATTGTTTTTAGTTAATGATTTTCAGCTGCTTGTTGTTCCTCTGATAGCATGAAAATGTACCATATGCTCTGCCAAAAGACAAATGATTAGCAAATGAAATTCTGGACAGCTGTCTGACTGAAAGTGTTCGGTTGATAGCATTCTGCTATCATAATTAGCTTAAGCTTTGGGTTAATTAACTTTCTACCTGAATATGCATAATAATGGAAACAGTGCAAGAAGAAAAAAATGCAAACCTCTCCTGCCATCACATCACAACAACAGCAGCAGCAGCTTTTTTTATTTTCTATTTCGAGAGCATATTAGAATTTCAAGAGTGATTAATCTCGGGAATGTTCTCTCATACTGTAGATCTTATTAGCATGCCTGATAATACTCAAACAATTGGGATGTATTAGCACACGCCGAATGGAATTTTCAAATTGTAATTAAAGTTTGTAAAAGGAAGAGATAAATTTTAAACACTTTTTTTGAGTGGCTTGTAGACGAGACGGGTACAAAGGTAGTTGGTGAATATATGTGTGTAGAGCAAACATGCTTTATAAAGGCCAAATATGTTTAACACTATTGATTATTAGCTCTTTAGTTACAGTTCATTTTGGTCTTCGTCACTTTAACAGTTTGAACTGCATCTGTCATTTTATTATGTGAGGATGCATGTGCAGTAGGATAAATGCTTTTTTAGATGCTTATTTAAAGAGCAAATCACAAGTTAATAATAGTGTTTACTGTTTAACGTTACTTTTAGGCTTCATAGACTATCTGATGACGAGAACAATGTTTTAGACATACATAAGGTTATACCCATATATACCTATGCGTACACAGGGAGAACATGCAGAAATTTCCGGTGTCATCCGACCCTGTCATTAAACTCAAGTTCTTCTTCTCTACCCATACTGCCACTTAAAGTTTCTTTATTTGTCTTTTATTTAAAATTTTCTTTTAAGATATATTTTAATTTATATTTTTGGTTTAGTCATATTCATTAATATATATTCATGTTATTCTTATTTCTTTCATTTTTAGATTATACATCTTTATTTATCTCATATAATATTGTAACTAACAGGATAAATAAATATGTTAAATGCCCCATTCTATTCTATTACGCTACAGAGGGATTTATGCAAAAAGGCTGCTTACACAGGCTTATGAATAATAAACAAAAGAATTGTGTAACTCACAACTTCAAACAAAAAGGAACATACAACCCCGAATCCAAAAAAGCTGGGACAAAGTACAAACTGTAAATAAAAATGGAATGCAATAATTTACAAATCTCAAAAGCTCATTTTGTATTCTCAATAGAACAGAGACAACATATCAAATGTTAAAAGTGAGACATTTTGAAATTTTGTGACAGCAATACATTTCAAAATTAGGTCATTAGGTCGATTAGCAATAAGTCGATATTAGTATAAGGGAGGGGGGAAAACTTTTCAAGATTGGTGGTGACCATGGCAGCCATTTTGAAGTCGGCCATTTTGGATCCAACTTTAGTTTTTTTAATGGGATGAGGGTCATGTGACACATCAAACTTATTGAGAATTTTACAAGAAAAACAATGGTGTGTTGGTTTTAACTTTATTTTTTAAGTTATTTACAAGCTTCTATTTGTTTACAGCCATTGACATGTCGCAGAGGTTAACAAGTGAGGAGCAGATAGAAATTGTGTTGCTGTCTGGTGAACGCAGTACCAGGGTCATTGCAGCAGATTTCAATGCAAGACAATCTACAAGACCACCCATCTCCCATGCTACAGTTAGCAAACTGCTTTCCAAGTTTCAAGAAACTGGTTTAGTGTTGGATTTGCCAAAATGTGAATGCATGAAAACTGTCACTAATGAAGAAACATCAGTGGCTGTCCTAGCTTCATTCAGCAAGAGCCCACAGTGTAGCACTTGCCACATGTCACTGGAGAGTGGCATCAGTCGAACTTCTGCAGATATAAGCTACTCACAAATGGCACCCTTACAAACTCCAGCTGCTACAGCATCTCAACGAGGATGACCCAGATTTGTGCACTGAATTTGCAGAAAGGGCCCTCAGTTTACACAGAACATTTTGTTCAGTGATGAGGCAAACTTTTATGTGAATGGTGACGTTAACAAACAAAACCACCGCTATTGGTCTGATACTAACCCACATTGGATAGATCTCTCCTAGAATGTTGGAACACAGAAATTAATGGTATGGTGTGGTATATGAGGTACAAAGATAGTAGGGCCATTCTTCATCAATGGAAACCCTTAAGGCCACTGGATATGTGACATTGCTAAATAATGTATTTCCTCTTTTTATGCACTTAAGCGGCACATTCACTAAGTTTCTCTAGCAAGATGGTGCATCACCACATTATGGGTGTCAGGTCCGAGCATTCCTAGATGAACAGTTTCCTGAAAAATGGATTATAATAATAAAATAAAATAATTCATGAAAGAATATTAAAACTAAGCTCACCATTGTTTATTTTGTGAAATTCTCAGTAAGGTATATCACATGACCCTCTTCCCATTGAAAAAACTAAAGTTGGATCCAAAATGCCCGACATCAAAATGGCCGCCATGGTCAAAGTTTTCCCTTTCACTTAAAGCCTGAATACAAAAAGATCTGATCATTTGAAGCTGGTCCTCTTTCTGGTTCACTTCAACAGAATTGTATGCGAAAACATTAAGATCCCAGAGAAAAATATCCTTTTATGCAGTGCCTTCCATGCATAACTTTTAAATGCATGGCTGCAGAAGACATGGATATGGATACTGGATACTGACTTATAACCAATATTGTGTGGAGAAATTTTAAAAGAAAAAAAATCTAAAACAACCCTGTACTATACTTCTATCTTATGATACAAGAAGAACTGGGCAAAATACTTTACAAGCTATAACCATTAGATTATTAGATTAATTATATGTATGTTACTATCCCAGTCATATTTAGATCTTCTGAGGGAAAAAATTCACAATTTTGAAATTATTGCTTTTTATAATGATATATAAATATTAGGTTAACCATAGTTTTACAATATGCCACATATGTATAGTATACAGTACATCTCCTTCAGGATTTTGAAGAGGATTTTCATAGATGATGTGGTAAACATATATTTCCAAAAGAAGGAGGAGCACAGGGTGGTTTACAAGAGTGGAGGCAGGAGCACACAGGTAGACTACATCCTATGTAGACAAGGTTGATTAAAAGAGATTGGAGACTGTAATGTAGTGGCAGGGGAGAGTGTAGCTAGATAACATGGTGGTTTGCAGGATGACTCTGTTAGGTTAGGAAGAGGAAAGGGGCAAATATAGAGAAGAGGACCAAATGGAAGTTGAGAAAGGAGGAATGCTGTAAGGGATTCAGAAAAGAGTTTAAAAAGGCTTTGGGTAGTAGTAAAGACCTTCCGGTTTACTGGGTAGAACCGTGACAGACAGACAGGCAGAAAGGTACTTGGTGTGTCATCTGGACAGGTGAAAGACAGCAAGGAAACTTGTTGGGACAAGGAATTGCAGGACGTTATTCAGAGGAAGAGGTTGGCAAAGAAGAAATGGGACAGGGAAAGATGCAACGTAGGACAAAGTGTAAGGTAGCAAAACCCAAGCAGAAGCCCTATGATGAGTTGTATGAGATATTAGACAGTAAGGAAGGAGAGAAGGAGTTGTATCGGTTGGCGAGACAGAGAGATAGAGCGAAAAAGGATGTGCAACATGTCAGGGTGATCAAGGATAGAAATGAAAATGTACTGATAGGTGAGGAGAGGGTGAGACAAAGATGAAAGGAAATATTTTGATGAGATAATTAATGAAGAGAATCACAGGAAAAGAAGAGTGGTAGGCATAGAAAATGTGGAAGGTGGTAGGAAACAGCAAAGATTGACAAGGATAAAGTAAGGAAAGCTTTGAACAGGATGAAGAAGGGAAAAGCAGTCAGACCTGATGACATACTGGTAGAGGTATGCAAATGTATAGAAGAGATGGAAGTGGTGTTTTTGACTAGATTATTAAATGAGATTTTTGAAAGTGAAATTATGCCTGATGAATGGAGGGAAAGTGTACTTGTACCGATAATGTGTAGAATTATAACAATTACGGGGGCATAAACTTAATGAGCCATACAAGGAAGATTTAGGAGAGAGTTGTGGAAACTACTCTTAGACAAGCAGTGACTATTTGAGAGCAACAGTATAGTTTCATGCCAAGAAAGAGCTCCATGGATGTGAGTTTTGCTTTGAGAATGCTGATGGAGAAGTATAGAGAAGGTCAGAAAAAGCTACACTGTGTCTTGGTGGATTTAGAGAAAGCTTATGATAGGGTTAGGGTTCTTGTTGAGAGTGACCAGGATGTGCAGGATTAGGAATGAGAACATTAGAGGGACAGCACAGGTTGGAAAATTAGGTGACAATGTGAAAGAGGGCAGACTAAGATGGTTTGGAAAGTGAAAGTTATCCATTTTGCCACTATGCTTGCACACAGCGGAATTTGTCCTCCGCACTTAACACACTTGTGCAGTGAAACACACATATACACACACTGGTGAAGTGAGAACACATGCCCAGAGTGGTGAGCAGCCCTGCACAGTGCCCGGGGAGCAACTTGGGGTTAGGTGCCTTGGCGTTACTAGAAATCAAACCGGGGACCTTCTGGTCGAAAGGCTGGTTCCTTAACCACAAGCCTCCAACTGCCCCATCTACATAGGAGCGACCTATGTACAGAGGAGGGTCGCGCCAAGCAGGAGGCAGAGAGAAAGACCAAAGAGGAGGTATATGGATGTGGTCAATGTAGACATGCAGGTTGTTGGCATGTAATCAGAGGCCAAAAGAAAAAGAAAAAGTTTATTCCTGTCCCACATTTGTTGAATTAGACTAAATGTCACAGCCTGCATTACTATATGTTCAGACACACAGATATAATGTGGTTTAACAGTGTTTAAATAAGGCGTGTGGTCAAAGGAATACATGGCTTATGCTGATCTGTACATATACATGTTGTTTAATCTTATTGTATCACTCAAATTAATGCTCTCAGACAGGCATAATTGAACACGTGTCCTGACATTCACACTGTTTGTCTTTGATCCATTTTTAATATCAGTCTCTCTCTCTCTGTGTCTGTGTCTCCAAACCCTCCTAATGCTAAGAATTCAGAATTCTCAAATTTTACCTGCTGTTTTGCAAGTCTTCAACCGCGTATATTAATTTGATTTAGTGTGTGCTGAATAATCATACATCCAGAGGAACAGAGTTTGAAAAAAGATTTGTTTCGCTTGTCTTTTTTCATTTTCCTCTCTTTTGTCTTGCTTTGTTGACATTAAAATACATAGTCATAATGCGAACAAAAACGAAGAAATAAAAATGGTTTTGTGCATGAAAAACAACTGCAGTGCAAATGCATTTGAGTATATGTATATATACGTGTGTCTGTGTGCACATATAACAAATATATGACAACAATGCCCCACAAAGGTACTAATATTTGAGTTTTGACTTTTTGGGGACATTTAGCATTTTCCCCAGTAGAAAAGTGTGTTTTTTATTTTGTTTATAACAAACATATCAAAAATGGGATTAACTCTAGGGTTTGGGTTAGCATTAATTAGCTTTAATAAGTATGTCAATGTATATGATCTTACAAATAGAGCAATACCAACATGTTTGTGTGTGTTTAGCCCTTATCTGTAGTAGGCACCCCTTCTAAAAGGGGTGGGCTATTGCATGTATTGAGGGGTTTTCGGTGCAATTGCACCCAAAACTCAGGGGGGACGTGCTGCTAATTTCTTATCAGTGCTCAAGTTAAAGGTTAAGCAGTTCTAGTATGTGTGCTGCTTGATTATCATCCCTGAAGAGTAATCAAGGTGTGAGTTAGCGTGGCAAGCTAAACAGAGACAATAACTGCGAGGCGGCGTCTCGGGGGATTTGTAAAATTATTGTAGTGCTGACATAAGCACGACTTTAAGGCAACAAGGCCACCTCACTCTCTTTCCTTTCATTTGCAGCCTGGCTTTATGTGGCTCACAAATCTCTGCATCATTAACACAGGCCACTGATGCACACTGGGATAAGCTGATGCTCCGTCCACTTCCTGGACCAAGAATGTCTTTATTAGATTGCTAGAATGCTACTTTATTGTGTAATTTAGCAAGCTGCATCATAGGAGTACTATACTAATAAAAATTTGGGTTTGATATTGGATTTCTCTGCACTTTTCCCTGCTATGCTGCATTCTAGTGTTATTTAATTCCTGTGAAGTACAAGTGCTTCAGATATCATTCTAATACATGGGTTTCTGAAGTTTTTCTGATCTCTCCCTTTTTAACTATTATATGAAATTTGATTTCTCTATCTTGTTGCCCTTAGAAAAAAAACATTATCAAATGGAACTTTAAAACTTTATTGTGCTAAAAGAAGCTTTATGCTAGCCATGTCCAGATTCAGTATTGACTTATCTGGGCATCTACAGTGGTCTGACAAATCAGTGTTCCAGATATTTTTTGGTCTGAATTGAAAAAAAAATTCTCGGCCTTAGTGGAATTCTGACTCAAATTATAATTCTTTACTTTAATTCTATACTTCCTTTAATGTTGCAATGTGGGAGCCTCATCACATGACTGTAATAACATAGCTTGCGGAATTTGATGTGGCTCTGTAACTCCTTTTCTGGACATATTGTAGACCTGCTCATTGGTCTAAAAAGTGGTAAATTCAGTATTTTATTAAGAAAATTCTAATGTACAGTATTACGTGGACGACAATGTGCTAAATTGCATAACTCAACAAACTGTGGACTAAATTATATATACACATTTTTATAATGTGGGAAACATTTTTTATTTTATTTTATAGAGTTAGTTGATATACTGTTCATATACTAACTTGTGTTAAAATATGTTAACATATTGGATAACAGAGCACTTTGTATAGCAAAATCATAATTTTCTGCAAAAAGTAAAGAAGTATGACTAAAAGAACTGTGTTAGTGTCTCCAATTCTTACATGTGTAAATGCCAGGACATCATGTAAATCCTGGTGCCTTAAAAAATGATGCATTTGTGCAGTTTTGTAAGGATACGAAAAAGTTGTACTAAGCATCTTGGAGAATCTGCAACATTTCTTCTGGAAACTTTGATCTGTTGTTTAACATTTCTTTACTGACATAGGACATTTCTAAACAATAGTTTGTTGGAATGAAATCTAAAATCAAATAAATAAATTACGTTATATAAATTAAACATTTCGAAACAAATCTTTTATTGAGAATCAAAATAAGCTTTATATATATGGTCCATTCTGTCTGTGATTATCTGTCTTTAGGAACAGCACAGCACAGCTCTATCTGTAATCGGCTCTATGTATACCACCTTTAATTGGTTTATTATTGGTTAATTGTTGACGGTGGAGTGGCTGGTTGCTTTATGGCTCAGGGACCTCTTATGTCTGTGTTAACTTCTAGATCTTTCATTTAGCCGTTTAGCTATAGCGAATCTTGCTGGAGTTTGTAATCCAACACACTCCATATTTGATCATGCCTAATCATTTTTTTTATATTTAATTTTCTTCTGTTGAGGTAAACATGCTACTAATGAGAGAGTTCTGATCCAGATAAATCTGGAAGGTCAGATTGCTGTGGAAGCTCACATCATGCAGAATCAACGGTTCCTGCTGGGAGCATCCTATGGACTTAGACACTGTCACCACTAAACACTCTTTTACTGTCTATACACTTCTTAGTCTGGTGCCTCTCTGAGACGAAAACTTCATGATTATATTCTATATTAAATTCAAATAAAGTTACTTTGTGTTAGTAGTAAAACTGAATTTAATAAAAAAAAAAAAAAATTTAGGACACAACAGCTGGAAGGCTGATGCAAGGCTTCCCGTTTCTTTAACCATCTCTACTCTGTGTGGGTTAATTAGTTACACCTCAGACTGCAAAGCCACTTCCAGCTCTACCAACATCATAAAGTTTGCTGACGACACAGTTGTGGTGGGCCT
>JAOUQV010000046.1:2936943-2954671 GCA_028565295.1 Aspidoras spilotus
CGCTTCCCTCCTCGTCGTCTTCGGCAAACAGTAGCCCAATTTCCGCCAGTACCCTGCTTGCCGCCAGCACTGGTGGCAGTCGTTGTTAACCCGGGCCGGTATGAAGTAGCAATCAGTAACACGCATTTTAATTTTTGGCAAATGTTTTACGCCAGATGCCCTTCCTGACACAACCCTCACCATTTATCCGGGCTTGGGACCGGTACTAGAAATACACTGGCTTGTGCTCTCTAATGGCTGGTTTGTTTATATTCTACTCTATAATATTTAATTGTATTCTGGGTGGCATGATGGTGTAGCACGGTTGCCTCCCAGCAAGAAGGTCCCAGAAACAAGAAACAAGAAATGATGTTCCAGATTTGCTTGATTGGATTTAGTTCTGGGGAACAGGCAAGCCAGTCCATATTATCAGTGCATTCATTATGCAGGAACTGCTGACACACTTTTTCCACAAGAGGCCTAGAATTGTCATGCATCTGGAGTAAACCCAGGATCCATTGCACCTGCATATGGTCTCTCAATGGGTCTGAAAATCGCATCCCAGTACCTAATGGCAGTCAGGGTCTCTTTCATGGTCCCCTCCGACTTTCCTGGTGCTAACAGACACAACAAACCTTCTGTCCACTGCTTCACTGATGTGCTATCCTGGATGAGCTACACTACCTGAGTAACTTCTGTGGGTTCTAGAGACTGCCTTATGCTACCTTTATGGGTAAGAGCACTAACAAAATGCAAAAGTGGCCAAAGAAAGTATGGGGAAATAGAAATGGTCTGCGGTCACCACCAGCTGAACCAGTCTTTTTGACCGGCTTGTCTTGCTAATTTACTCTCATTTCTACTGTTGTCGGATTTTTCTTATCTTTTATACCAGTTTCTGTTCTATTCTATTTTAATTTAAATCTAGAACATGCTATTTTTATACTCTGGACTTTTGTTTTGTACAGTTTTATTTTAACCACGTCCTTTCTACACTATTTCTATGTTTCACACATTTACAATATTATGGTAAAATCAGGTGCTTTAAGGGCTCATTGAATAATTGTAGTCTTTATGGGTTGCCCCCACAGGGGAAAAATGAATTTTTAAGAGGTCTTCAAGCCAGACTCAGTAGTGTAGTCGAAGCTCATGAATAGAACAAAAATTGTCAATGTGTCAGGATTCCACGTCAAGAGCAGAAGGTGGGACTTTATCAACATAAGATAAGAGGTGAACGAAAAGTGCAAGATAATCAATCTTGAGATTGGGAGAGAAAAAAATATAAAGAAACTATTTCATCAGCAAACACATGGGCCAGCACTGCATGGGTGAACTACAGGTCAATCTACTGTGTCTGCAGATTGTGTGCCGGAGGAATATTTAAATATTTTGCACAGACCTGGTGGGTGTAAAATATATATGAGGTACAAGTTGATATATATCAAACCAAAATAATGTTTTTCACAGTGCACACCCCCTTTAACACACAGACATAGATTTCCCAGTGCAAAGGACATGGCTTCTCTTAGTTGTCTCCTAACCTCTCATATCTCTGTTTGTCAGTGTGTGATCCAGGGTTCTTGACATGCTCAAAAGAAAAAAGAGGAAAAGAGGGGAGAGAGAGACAAAAAGCGAGACAGACGGCAGTCTTTTTTCTCCTCTCATCTACTCTTCCAGTCATCCTGTAGCATCTGTTTCTCTGCCAGATATTGTAGCACACTCTCGCCTGTCATTCCAGAGTTCCGCGTCTGCCGCTCACAAGCTAGGAGGAGGGAGGGGGTGGTATAAAAAAGGCAGGATGCTCTGGCCCATTGTACTTGCTCCTTTGACCCCATATGTTGCCCATGAGCAGTGAAGGAGAACTTTTGACAAGAGGTGTCGAGAGTGACAGGCAATCTCGTTTGGCTGAACGGGAATGGCGAGTGCAAGTTTGAAAGGCGTTTGGAGTTTTTCAGGGCAATTTTCTTTCAGATGCATGTATTTAAATCCACACCTGACTACTGGTCTGGACAGAACAAGGAGGTGTATGTGTGTATATCGAGAGTGTTTGCATGGACACCAGACACTTATGTTAAACAGAATCATATGGCTATCTGCTCGTCTGAGATGTCAGTCTCAGCAACTCCGCAGGATGCAGTGCTTATAGTAACTTTTATAATACCAGAATCAAAAAATATGTATACATATATTTTATTAAATTGAGACAATGCTAAAGGTTTAATGCTGAACAATTAGAAATGCGGGTGGTCATATAGATAGATAGATAGATAGATAGATTTGTAAATAGATTGTTAGATTAAAAAAATATAAATGCATTTTATATTATTTAATCTTGTTTTGTATTTTACTTTCTGCACTATCAAACATTTTGTGAATACATTAAAACATAAATATGTTAACTAAACCAAGGGAATGAATAATCCACTGGGATTTGAAGACCTTGCCCATTATGGACATGACCTTGCCAAAAATTAAAAATTATAATGTTGTGCTTTAATCCATTACAATATATAATTATTTGAGAAGTTACATCATCATTATCATTGCCATCACCATCATCATCATCATCATCATTATCATCACCCTTTAGGTCTCAATGTAAATAAAGCTAGCCTTCCATATTAACACAAAAGGCAGGACTTAGCCTTAGGCTCTGCCTCTGTGGTGGCTGGGTGTGTGTAAGAGAGAGAGATCAGCGCTTATTCACTACAGAGCAGAAAGAGAAAAATGCCAGGCAAGATGCAGAGAAATGAGAGAGATGATCAAAGCAAGCTGTTACAAGAAAGCAGAAATAGGATAAATGTGACAACCCCCCACCAGTAACTTCTCACTCATACTGATTTCTGTGTACACACACTTGCACATACACCATACAGACACACTGGCAAGCACATGTACATACACACTGGCACACACACCGTGATAGCTATCCCACTAAGCAGTTTTTAACCTTTAAGACCCACAATCTTTTACCATTGCATTAATAAAACTGTTTTCTTGCAATATATACTGTATTTATATATCTGGAAAGTATTCACAGCTCTTCACTTTTTGCACACTTGTACATTTTTAAAGCCTTATTCCAAAATGAATGCATTAATTTTCCTATCAAAAATCTTCATTTAATACCTCCTTTGCTTGTGATGGTTTGAAAGTCAATTAAACTCGAAGTGGAATGTCTTTTGCCTTTTACTGAAGAGTGGCTTACGTCTGGACACTCTACCATACAGGCCTTGGGTTCTTGGTCACCTCCCTGACTAAATCCCTTCCAACCCGTTATTACTGGTGCTGTGGAATTAATGAACATTGGCCACCAGGCTTGTCCAATTTAGCCATGAAACCTCCCACACGTAAATGACAGGTGTTTCAGTTTCATTGTCTAACCCCTGTATATATATATATATCTTTATTGCACATTGCACCAGTAAGAGCAGAGTGTGAAGGTTTAATTAGCAGGGTAAGAGCACAGTTTTGCTAAAAATATTGCAATGCACACAACATTATGCGTGACCTACCAAAGTTCAAAAGAGGACAAATTGTTATTGCACGTCTTACTGGCGCATCTGTGACCAAGACATATACAAGACATATTATATATACAAGTATATATATTAGTGTTGTATATATTAGTATGTATATTATTGTTTATCGTTTTTTATTCTTTCCATTTAAATGTATATATTTTTTACCATTTTTATTTTTTTTCTTTCATTCTTTCTTATCCTCTTTCCTTCTTTTTTATTTTTTTCCCATTATCTCTATCTTTGATTGTTTATTTATTTATTATGTTGTTCCTTTTTGCTTTTTACTCTATTATATCTTGTAATAGTCTTGGGGTCATATTAAAGGGTAAGTCTAGCTGACAGCTCTTAACACTTTGCAGGGTCGGGTGTGCGCGTGTATGTGTGTGTGTACCTGTGAAAACACGCCTGTCATAAAGAATTTGCACAACACCAGCACATCATGTGTAAAAGAGAGAGGGAGAAAAAAAAATGATTCTCCACAGTTTGAGTCACTGTAAATCTAACACAACTGGTGATGAGCAGCAATGATTTATTATGGAGTATGAATTACAGTCTGATTCTTTTTTCTTCTCTCTATCTCTCTCTCTCTCTCTCTCTCTCTCTCTCTCTGTCTTCCTCTTTTACTCTCACCCTCTCACCTTCCTGCATACTGCATTAAGCTAGGTGTCACATTATTAAAGCTCTTCTCAATTCAGGAGGAACGTGACCCCCATTCGCCTCGTTTTTCACCACCAGAAAGAGGTGACAACAGAGTAATTAACTACAGACACATCACGCTTACCCCTCCCTCCTTCTTTCATTCTTTCTTTCCTTTTTCTTCAATGATAATAATGTCTGGTTTTGAACAGAGAACACAGAACACCTGCTTTATAAAACATTATTTCGGCATGCTGGAATTTCTTCATCTCTTGTGTTTAACATTCGAACGCCTGGCTGACGTGAAACACTGATATTAAAACTGATCCCTTCCAATAACTCGACTCGGGAATCCTTCTACAGTCTTTTCTTTGACTTCTGACGGTGTAGTTCATTTAATTGGCGTGGGTGCTAGCTGATTTGATTCAATTTGCTCTGGCTGTATTTTACCTCACATGACAGCGGCGGTTGCGGCGGCAGCTGTCTGTGCAAATGAAATGAATGGCACACTGCTGTATACATGCTAACCTAATTGAGTCTCAAATGTGCAATTCATTCCACATAGCCACGGGCTTTTCATTTTTTCCAAGCACCCGAAAAGAGCCCGGGCAGTTTATATGTAAACTGAAGTCAGTGGCTTTTATAAAGTGAATTTCAGCAGGAAATAATGTACTGTATAGCTCAAATTGAGACGGGTAATAGGAAATTGATTGTGACAATGCAATATTAGAAACACATTTCCATACTATTTTATTTATCATCCTTTCCACGTTTTTGTTGTCAGGGGAAATGTGTTTCATCTTGTATGGCAAAACTGCAGTCTGCCGAGATTTTGACCCCAATATTCTGACTAAAATGAGTATACAGAGACTCCTATACTCCTACTCTTAGTAAAATCATGCATAAAAAACAATTCATTTAAAGCATCCAAATGTTTAAATTATGTCTTGCAGTTTTTTCAGTGCTTGATTCTCGTGGCATTTTCTTCCTAAATTAAGCCATAATTCAATTTCTGAGCTGCACATTTCAATCTTTTATGTTGTTCAGGCTTTTTTATTCAGGTGTGTGTGTTTCTGGTTTGAGTGTCAATCATGCAGTTGATCTATAAAATGAAAAGCAAGAGAGATAATGATAAGAGGAATAAACCTAAATTTCATCCTTTTTGCGTGATAACTGATTAAACTAAAGTATCTAAAGTAAATAATATATGAGTCTGTAACCCTGTGTGTGTAAATGTGAAGGTATCTAAACAGATAATACAGTATGTCCACAATTTATTATAGCACACATACTCACTGCTGAGGTGGTGAACATCCTCCATTGCTACTGCAGCAGCTCTGCAAGTACTCTTTATTAGTTTTTCATATTAACTACACATAGAAGGAGATTGGGTGAACTTCAGCTGGATGTTTGCTGATGGTTTATCCACACCTGGTACAACAGTGATAGTGTGGTGCAGCTGTTGCTGAAACAATTGCACCACACATATCTGTACATGGTGAATCTGTACATGGGTCAATCAGTTGCGCTATATATTCTTAATGAGTAAATGTTGCCATTGAACTGTTCAACATGTATTGTGACATCAACTAGGGCACTTTAAATGAATATATGGCACATGAAAGGTATTTCTAATCTAATAATTTTTTAGTTGAATGTAAATGGAAAATAATAAAAGTATGAATGTAATGTGAATTTTGTTCAGGTGTGATGCTGAAAGACAGGGTATATTTGTGATCTATGTGAAGTTTTGGAAAAGTAAAATTAAGCGAGGAACAGATAGCAGGCAGCCAAATCCTGTTAGCAGGGCTGGAGGAAGCATTTCATTGTCCTGCCAGCAAGTCGATCCGATCTGCCACAATGGAGAGTGCTACTACTGTTTTCACGCTGGCTGCATTTTCTTTCCTTGCTCTTTCTCTCTTCATCTGTCTTGCTCTCTCTTTTTTCATCTCTCTCTCTATCATTCTGCATCTCTCTTTATCTATGTATCAACTTAGCTGATATGTGCCTTATATCCAGGGAGACGAGAAAAGGCTGTCCAGTGCTCAAGGTAAAACTCTGCTACTTTTGGCCTGACTAGTGTGCACCGGCTGTCACCGAATCCCTACTTAACAACAACAATGCCATCCCAAAAAAATGGCAAAATCGTCTACCTTTTGTGTCACTGCATATTAGAGATATTAGTCGCTCACTGGAGGACAGAAAATGAGAAGTAAGAGGAAGCGATAATGAGACTAAGAGAGAGAAGCTGCCAATATCGGAGCAACCTTGGCTTTCATAACACCTGAGCAATGCCACAGACTAATTGACTATATGCCACACCGCACAGATGCAGTAATTCAAGGAAGTGTTGTACATGCTGATACTTTTCATGTTAATACTATTTAGTAGCCCAGAATTTCTAAAAATCCTTTTTTTTGTATTGGTATAAAGTAATATTCTAATTTTCTGAAATAATGAATTTAGTTTTTTTAATAAGGTGTCAGTTATAATCATCAAATAAAAAAAATAAACACTTGCAATATGTCAGTCTGTGTGTAACGAATGTGTATAGTATATATTGTACTTTTATGACTAGGACCTGTATATACATAACTTAATATATAATATATAATATAATATATAAAAAAAATATTTTTGCATAGCATCTATTAAAACATTTATTATTTAATTTATTAATTTAATAAATAGTTAGTAAGTTAAATAGGTAGGTAGGTAGTTAGTTAACTAGTTTGTTAGCTTGTTAGTAAGGCAAGTAGAGTACTTTTATAGCATTTTATTACTTAAATATATTTATTTATTTAGTTAATATAGGATTAGATAAGTGAGTTTTCCAATCTTGTGTAATGTGTATGGGAAATGTAGCAACACCAATTAGCAACCACAAAAAATCCAGTTATTCAGTTAGCTGGTTATTAAGCTGGAACTAAGTTGACTAGATATTTGGGTTGTAAAGTATATAGTTATGTAGTTAGTTAAATAAATAAAATAATCTAAATGCAAATATGTAAATGATATGCAATAATTTACTCTACAACTAAATTAAACTATAGCTCCCAGGATGCATTGCAAGACATTAAGCATTCACCATAAAGAGTGTGGTGCAGCACCGAAAATGTAATTGTGTTATTGTATCTTTCTCTCTCTGTCTCTCACAATATGCTGTGGCAAGTTTATGTTTATTGTTAATCATGATATTTGTTTTTTATTTGCTTAAGCCTCCTATTTTGTCAATATTGTGTGTGCTAAGTGTTTTGGTTTGTTTTTGCTCATTTCCATTTATTTTCCTTTCAGTAAATTTATGTAATTGCTTTTATAAACCCTGTGTGTGCAGTGTTTCCTGCAACATAGCACTTAGTTAAGTAGTTAGCTTTATTAAGTAAATCATTGCACTGAATTTATTGCAGAATTGTATGCATTACAGCTTTGCAAAATAAGAAACACATTTTTTAATCCAAACTGTATTTTCCATTTTTTTGAAATTATTTCTTCCATTATTTCTTTTAAACAAAGCAAATAGAAAAGCATCGTGAAATGATAGTGTGCTGTGTGTTGTCAGTCTGCAATATATTTATTATTATTATTATTATTATTATTATTATTATTATTATTATTATTATTATTAATATTATTATTATTATTATTATTAATTTAAAAGGAAATCAATGGGTCATAAGAGAAAAGTTTAGACTGATAAGAACATTTCTGATACTTGACCAAGGACATCTGTATCTTTCTTTCTTTTTCTCTCTCTCTCTGAGGGGGCAATTTTGGAGTGGAGTAATCTCGGAGGAGATAGAGAGGGGAATTTTCACTTTCTGCCATCTGACAGCACTCGTACCTGCTGTTTGTATTGAGCCTGTGCAGTTTGAGAGGTGTTGCATCCGCTGCTTTCACAATGATTTGTACACAATACCCCTTTGGACCCTAGGTGTGACAATTTTTTTCCCCACAAAACTTAAAAGACACCCTGAGCTCTGGATTCTGCCCACAACCATAATTTTGATCACAAGGCTATACCCACGCAAAACTACACAAATATTGCACCCAGGGCACTCCAATCAGGAATCGAACCAAGGACCACCATTATGCCAGATGCACTGCAAAAATTATTTCATTTATTAGAATTGTTCCCATATTTTCCCAAGACGTATGAATTGCACATTAACTACAGTTATGAAAATTCAAAGTTCTTACAAATTGTTAACTTTTTGGATCAACATCATATCATATCATACAGAATAATTTTAAATTATTTTTTAACAAAATATTTGAAAATGAACGAAAAGAATATGACATTAAATAACAGATCACTCATAAACATTAAATAAAATTAAAAGTAAACATATAAATAATAAAGTTCATAAGTTTGCTGAAACAAACTGACAATCAAAGTCTCCCCAGATAATTTATTTATAAATATGCACAAATTGTAACTTGGAAAACACATACACACACACCAAATATTGACTTTCTTTAGTTTATTAATATTTACTGCACTTTATATGTTATGAACATTGTTGGAACACCATTGTTATTTTGAATGCCTATTTGCTATACAGAATGCTTTTGCATCTTCCTACGTCTTTTTTAGTGAACACATAGGGTGCCTAAGACTTTTGCACAATTCTGTAATAAACTCACAGTAGGGTAAGGTGTAGAAAATGTATTGTAGCATTTTATTCCAGGTTTTCTGCATGCATAAGCATCACATGAGCTCTTTATAGCAGAACCAATATCCCTTGAGCCCTTATAGCCATTAATAAAATCCCCAAAGTAAACGGCTTGACATAGTACTCCGAATCACTGTCCTATCCAATTTCTCAACATTCCTAGTGTAGGCTTTTTCCAGCCATCAGGACCATGCTCTCTCTCTCTTTCTCTGTCACTCTCTCTTGTGGAGATGTCTGACTGTTGTCCACAGACATCCAGAAATCAAAGTTAATGGAAGTGAGAGGGGGTAATGTGGACTGTCACGGGGTGTAAGTGGTATTTGTGCACTTAGCAGAAGCTAAGTACTGTATGTGTGGGTGTATGGGTGTACCATGTTTTTTATGTTTTTGGGGGCAGCAAATATTCTGAACTTGCTGGTTAATGTTAGGGTTAAGGTTAAGTTTAAGGTTAATTTACTGCATTAATAATCATGTCACAACAATTGAGCAGTAGGTAGTGATGTCTCACAGCAAGAGGGCAGCGGATTCAATCTTCATATGGGACGACTGTGTGTTGAAGTATACGTTTTCCCCTGGTTCGCACTGGTTTTCTCAGTTCCAAAGACATGCATGTTTATGACTTACTGTTTGTGGCTAGGGATTTTTCTGCCCTTGCTCCCTCAGTTGCCGTTTTAGTATCGACAATAAAAAGTCATCAAGAGCATAGCATTACAATGTGTGTGTTTATCTGTGTCTTTTGGGCACCAAATGTCCTGACAAGATTTTTACCTTTATCTTTGACAATTCCAATCACTTTAGGTTGTATTGTCATTTTTATTGAAATTGATGCATAAGCATCAGAGGATACGCTGCCACTTCTAGATGACTTTGCAGAAATAATTTGTTCGTCAACCAAGACTAAATTTATTCAAGAGCTGGCGAAAGAAATGTTAATATAAAACAGAATACAACTGAATGTTCACAGAATTGCAAATATCTCGCAGGTGGCACATGATCACTGATAAACTGCATTGATGGATTACTTGCATAATAAGTATTACTGTATTTGTCTTAGTTATGCTCTTTCTGATATTTTCAATTTATACACTATATTCAATTATACATTTTAAACAAACTTTCAATAGATAAGGACATTGTTATCCAGTTATCCTGTTACATCACATAGGGTGTGGACCCAAAATTAACTAGGTGGTAAACTGAGCTGTAATTTTTAACAAATTTAACAATTAAACAAAGTTTTAAATATTCCATTGGTGGTTATATAACAGTCGGGTCTCATATGAGGTGTTGATGTGTCCATTGCACAGCATAAGACTACATTTAGCAGCAATGTGTGAAACTGAGTGACTTGATTGAGTTTGATGCAGACAGATAGTTGGAACCTCAAGGTTTGGTGCCTGTTATTCAGGATAGTATCTTCCAGTACCATTGTATCACATGTGCAGCAAGACAGGAAAACCTCCTTGAGAAGCTGGCATAAAGCTAGCAAGGCAAACTGGTGGAGCTGTTGTAAGGGGGCACACGAGACTTACGACTTTGAAAAATATGTAGGATTTACCTAGCCAATATTAGACACAGGGTTCCAAATGATTTCATTGTTCAGTGTAAATAAACATATTTGATAACTTTAAAAGATTCTCTGTATTTTTATTCTATCTTAGTCAAGATGAAATGTCAGATTATCTGATTAATACACTGTACATATCAACTTTTCCCAGATGACTGCATGTAGAATCAGTGGGTGGAAACTAACTATGTCATTATAATCCCTGCTGTTCCCTTTTTGAGACGCAACTATTGTTTTAACATTTAGAATAACATTAGCATCATCATCCTTTACATCACTTGCAATGATTATTTCACTGCATGTCCGCTGTGTCCGACCCAAACCTTTGCTCACATGTCAGGGTTACGTTGTTTCATAATAAATACCTCAATAATAGTACCTGTTAAAAAAGCATATATTGTCTGGTCTCTTTATTGTCTAATGAATATATATATATATGTGTGTGTGTGTGTGTATGGATGTGTGTGAGTGAAGCAAGTGCAACCCATTGTGCAGATTTATTTTCACATTTTACTTGTCTTTGTTTCTGTTAAGCTTCAGCAATTTTAAAGGCATTACCTCATCAAATGGCACTCGGTTCTCTGCAAGAGATACATCATACTGGAAGAGAAGTAAAAAAAACAATGCCAACTGCAAATTTACATAACTGAAGGAAATCAGCACAGTACTGTTTAATTAGGTCACTGCCAAATATGCTATAAAGCTGAATTACATTCTTTTATTTTATTTTTAAACATTTGCATATTCCATATTAAAGGGGCAGCCATGACCTAACTTTAGAGAAGGGGGTTTGGAACAAACGGTCCCCGGTAGCGATAACATTCACGACAAGTGCCATTGCAAAAACCAGCTAAACCCAAATTGCTCTCACATATGCTTCAATAGTGGGCTCAATGTATCTTTGGACAGGTTAAAAACAGAGAAGACTTTTCCTCAGTTAAGTATCAATGAATGAATTATATGCTGTATATTAAAATGCATGTCCCTGCTTAGTTGTTTAGATATTTTTTGTACTCTTTTTTTTGCACATGCAGAAACACAAGAAGAAATCCAAAACTCTTTCAATTACAGCTACCTAATTGTAGATTATCAAGTAAATTGTAAATATATGGTATGATACTATTTGACAAACATTTTACAAACAATCCACATATGGTTACTGTAATTTTGAATCCATTGTACATTTAAGTATAATAATATTAATAATAATGATTGAATATATTGACTAAACAGTGTGTTAGATATTCAGGAAGTATTCGAATTCGAAGCAGTTGGAGGAAACCCGTGAGGACATGAAAATTATAGATGATAGATTACACCCAGTAATCTATTCTAATAACTAAAAATGTATTCCTTTCATTGTATATTAATATGTGATAGGGGTGGCATGGGTGTGCAGAGGGTAGCAGTGCCTCACATCAAAAAGATCCTGGGTTAAATTCCTGGGTGGGGAATCATAGGATCTCCCCATGTCCTTGTGTGTTTATTCTGGGTATTCCTCCCACAGCTCAAAACATTAGGTTGGCTCTACATTGCCTTTACTGTGTAAATGAGTATGAGTAAGTGAGTGAGGCTTTCTCGCAACCCTGAATAAGAATAAGCCAATATAGCAAATAAATTAATGAATAATATATAATAGACACAACTATTCATCAACTCACAGACGAATAAGGTTTGATCTCTTTAACTTATACACTGAAGTGCGAGAAAAGACTTCAAAAAATATGAGGGGCATGGACTCCTTTAGCTTGCAGAAGGCAGTAAACACCATACCTTCTGTAGAACGGTTCACAAATACGTTGAATTCCTTGATTTGTGTGTTCCATAGTGAGTTGCATGGCATCCTAGATGTGTTCAGTAATGTTGATATCTGGTGAATTAGGAGGGAAACATATATCAAAATGGCTCTTCTAAACATAATCTGGCATCCCTAGAAACTTTTATGAACATTTTTATAGTCTTTATACACACACTGACAGGTGCATAGATGTTGTTGCTCTGGAATGCATTCTGCATAGACTCAAGTGTACCATTTTTGCTGGCACTTCTATGTATTATTAATGACTAAAGCAATATAAGGTCTCTGCATATAAAAATACAAATATTGTATGCATTTGCTTGTTGTTCATTGGAATATTGTCACAAAGCAGCTTTACACAAAGTAAATTCAAGATGTAAACATGATATAAGTTACTTTTTTATTCATAATGAATAACCGGGCGGTGACTGTGTCAAGGAAAAACTGCCAGAGATGATAAGAGGAAGAAAGCACACTAAAAAGGGAACCCCATCCTCATTTTGGTGATCACAGATTGAACAGACAATTAGCTAGACTCCGCATGTAACAGGTTTCAGAAAATATTGGGCATAGAACAGGTTTGTTGCCCATTATTGCTTATATTACAGTAAGTGTCTTATGTCTCATACAGAGAAACTAGATCTATATTTTTACTTGCAATATTTATATTAACAGAGTATACATTATAGTTATTAATTATTACGCTCTAACAACTCACCCCATTCGACTACTGGTTTCCACACAAACAAAGCACAGCACGCCCCCCACTTGCCGTGCTTTGTTTCCACACAAACAAAGCACGGCAAGTGGGGGGCGTCTCACGCTGCTGGCCTGTGGGAGATTGGGAGTGTCATTGGAGGGAATAGGGTCCTAGAGTTATACCCACCTGACCAAAAAAGCATAAATAATGACATATACAATGCATAATCAACCATATATGAAAAAAGCAGCATGTCTAAGGTGCAGGAAAATTAACACTCTTACCTCTGAAACATTCATTCATTCATTCATTCAATTTCCTCCACAAGGGGACACAGGTCAGCCAGTGCCCATCCTGCAACTTGGAACGCAAGGGCAGGAAAAACCCTACACAGTGCACCAATACACTATAGGGCCATACACACAGTAACACATTCCTTCACACACTAAGAAACACAAATTAACCTAGCATGCATATCTTTGGAATGCAGGAGTGCATAACTAAAAAATATACTCTGGCTGTGAAATTTATTCTAATCATTTTTCCGATTTTTTTTTTTGACATAATCAAAATCCCCATTTAGTCATTATAGTTTTCTTTTTCCCTGATTAAAAAAATGTTTTAGATTGAGCTGCTGTCCATGAATGCACCTCTCTCTGTCATGGACTATTGCATAGTCAGAGCTTATGGCTTATTTGCAAATGATTTGACACTCACCTATCCAACAGAATCAGACAAAACACTTTCTTTTTACTGTTCACTCTTTTATCTTTTTATTGTTCACTCTTCTAGTATTTGTGGGCTATGTAAATACTAGTTGTGATTATTTTTTTATTTAATTTATGGGATTTTTGGTTTATTACTGTTTTCTTGTTAAAGGTATAAAATGCTGACAGTTTATGATATACCATTTAGATTTTTTATTAATATATATATATATATATACTTAATAAGTTAATAGAACATATAACAAAATAGTAAGCACAACCTAAAGTGTGAATCTAACTGAGCTCGGACAACAGGACATGGATATCTGGCATGACACAAATTTATGCCAAATAATGTATAGTTGAGTCCTATGTTTTACATTAGTGTTTTCTGTAATTAGAAAATGCTTTGCATATACACTATCAATTCTTAAAAAGTGTTTCTGGTGTTACAAATTCTGGGTTACTCTCAGTAAGAATATATTGTCTGATAGAATGTCTTATATCTACTAGAAGTCATAATTAGACACTTGGATAGACCCATAGTACTCTTTAATACGTTGTAGCAAAAAATACTCAAGCAGTATAAAAAAATGGCTAAAGTTCATTAAATCACGTTTTTCAAATATGGAGAATCACAGTTTCTGTATCACATTGTTTTAACTCATACAGTGCTATTATACAATGTACTGTTATGTATCATTTGCAACTTATCAGGGAAATTTTCATGGACTGGCTTTAAATTCAAGAAAGAAAGAGAAGTTTAAAGTGGAATATATACTATATACAAATTGTAAAAAAAATACTCAATGCAATGATGTGGAAGTTTCAAAATTCCATATTTTATTTAGAATAGAACAAAGATGATCTATCAAATGTTTAAACTGATAAAATGTATCATTTAAAAATATAAATTAGGTGATTTTAAATTTCATGACAACAACACATCTCAGAAAAGTTGGGACAAGCCCATGTTTACCACTGTGCAACATTCCATTTTATCTACAACAGTTTATAAATGTGAAAGTGAAAATGCACACAGCGGAATTGGTCCTTTGCATTTAACCCATCCATGCAGTGAAACACACACATAGACACATACTGGTGAAGTGAACACATGTGCCCTGAGCATTGAGCAGTCAGTACAGAGCCCTGGGAGCAACTGGGGGTTAGGTGCCTTGCCATGACTTGGGGATACTTGGAATCAAACCAGGGACCTTTCGGTCACAAGACCGGTTGCTTAACCACAAGCCTACGACTGTCTGGGGACTGAGGAGACAAGTTGCTCAAGTTGAGGGATATGAATATTAACCTATTTGTGTCTAATGTAGGATTCTAGTTGCTCAATTGTCTTAGGGTTTTTTGTCATATCTTTTGTATTATGAGATACAAAATGATTTCTGTGGAAAGTCCAGTACCCGGACCTTCTTCTATGCAGCCATGATGCTGTAATTAATGCAGTGGTTTGGCATTGTCATAATGAAAATTCAAGGTCTTTCCTGAAAGAGACGTCATCTGGATAGGAGCATATGTTGCTCTAGAACCTGGATATACCTTTCAGCATTGATGCTGTCCTTTCAGATGTTTAAGCTGCCTATGCCACACACACTAATGCAACCCCATACCATCAGAAATGCAGACTTACCCGCTGATAACAACTTGGGTCATCCTTCTCCTCTTTAGTCCTAGGGTTAGGGCTTTAAATTTTGATTTGTCTGACCACAGAACAGTTTTTCACTTTGCCACAGTGCATTTTAAATGAGCCTTAGCTCGGAGAAGACATCTGCGCTTCTGGATCTTGTTTAGATACGGCTTCTTCTTTGAACTATATAGAGTTTAGTTGGCAACGGCGGATGACACGATAAATTGTGTTTACAGATAATGTTTTCTGGAAATATTCCTAAGCCCATTTTGTGATTTTCGATACAGAAGCATGCTTGTATGCAATGCCTTCTAAGGGCCTGAAGATCACGGGCAACCAGTATGGTTTTCTGGCCTTGACACACAGAGATTCTTTCAATTTCTCTGAATTTTTTGATGATATTATGCTTATATTATGCTATTATGATGATATTATTTTTCAAACTCTTTGCAATTTTACACTGTCAAACTCCTTTCTGATATTGCTTCACTCTTTGTAGCACAGAATTAGGGGGATTGGTGATCCTCTTTCCATCTTTACTTCTGAAAGCGGCTGCCACTCCAAGATGCTCTTTTTAAAACCAGTCATGTTAGAGACTTGTTATTTGTACCCATGATTGAATCACTAATGGTTAAGCATTAAATGGTTGCCAGGTATTTATCTTAGTTGTCTGTATTGCCCTTTTGCAAGCAATGGATTTTTATGTACTTTGCTTTTATGTTAAAATCTTTACAAAATTTTATTTATGCATGGTTTATGATTTATTCTTCTATGTGATGCTGTTTCCTTCAGATAGCATTATTATTCAGTTAGTAAAGATGCAACACTAGTACCCAGGTAGTGTTTACATGAACTGGACAGACCACCCATACTTTTCCCACGTATTCAACTTGTCTGACAGTGATCGTCTTAACCCCTCATAAGCTCATGCCTCAAAATCGAAAGCAGCATTTAATAATATCAGGTGTGATTTGTGAATTTTTAAACTGGCACATACACAAGGAAGCTAGCTAAAAAACAGTCTTTGCAGCAGGGGACAATTTATCATAAAACAGAAAACAGCCCGATTAGCATCTCATTTTCCCTCAGCCCGAACCCCCTGGGTTAAAAATACGCCCGTAATCACCTATGCGCCAGAAAAAAAAGAATCAAATGAGAGTTGCAGTGGGGAGACAGACGGGACAGGAATGCACAACCTCCCATATGAGCCAAACATAGTCAAATTCTGAAAAAAACACACGTGAACACAAATACATTTCCGGGGCCTGATACATCACAGCCTCAGTGTATATTTATAAACCCTTGTTAAAAAATTTCACGCCTTATGGCCCATCATGGAGCGTTCAGTCACAGTGTGTTACAAGCACCAGGACTGCTGGAAAACATGACGCCTGCCAGTCAGCCCTGGCTCAGCCGAGCCCTCTGCTTGAACGTTAATAATCTCCACGCAGTAATTGCTTTAAGTTGAAGAGGGGTGAACGTTCTGCACCTCAGGGGACTCCACATCAAATAATTTATTCATCAGACTGGGAGAAGCAGCATGCAGGTTGCTCGCTTCCTGAGCTCGAGAGTGTAGCCGAGTGTTTACATCAATCCAGCGCTTTTTAACAATACACCCTATTCACCCTTGATTGGTCAAGCACTGAGGATCGTAGTGTATTTACAATTGTGTGTGGGTGTGGGTGCGAAAGTGAAGTGGAAAGAGGCTCCTCATCAGCCAGTGGCAGTTCTTATATTACTAATGCATCACTGGATATTCAGACAAACACACAAACAGATACACACACACACAACCTTCCTCATATTTCTAAAATATGCATGTTTTTCTCCCCCATTAGTTCAGTCAACATACAATCACTTCATGCATATAAATAAAGCAGCAGGTGCCCACATCATGATTCAGTTTATGCAGACTTACAGGAGGTGCGGCCATAACCATCATTGCCATACACACACATGCATGCTGGTGTGAGAACCAGCAAGAGTCAGAGAGTGATCTGATGTGATTATATTACAAGCGTAATGTGTTTGCTTGTCAACTATGTGTCAGCGATGAGCATTAATAGCAAACACTTTATTATAATGGGTCTGTTGTTTCTCAGATCCGCTCAACCAAGCAAGATTCTGTGGAATTAAAATATATACTGTGATCAAATCTAAGAGCCTAATTAACAAAAACAAAGCTGACAAGTGCTTTTTGAGTGTGTTATAAAATACTATTAGTAACTGAGAAATAATTCAAAAAGTACATTATTTATGTGGAAGATATATAAACACGTAGTAGGCGGCACGGTGGCGCAATGGATAGTGCTGTGGCCTCACAGCAAGAGGACCCGGGTTTAATCCCCGGGTGGGTCGACCCGGGAATTTCTGTGTGGAGTTTGCATGTTCTCCCCGTGTTCGTGTGGGTTTGGAGAATGCTAAATTATCATTCTAGGTGAATTGGAGAAGCTAAATTGTCCAGTCCTAAGCCTGAAAGGGTGAGGGTTGCGTCAGGAAGGGCAT
>JAOUQV010000046.1:2955397-2966795 GCA_028565295.1 Aspidoras spilotus
GTTTCGTTTCACTGTGTACTGTAACAATGTATATGGCTGAAATGACAATAAAACTACTTGAGACTTGAGACTTGAGTAGATGCTTCAGCCAGGGCAAGGTTCAGCCATTACACTCAAGCTGTCTGAAAATTCCCAAAATGTAAGAATCTTGACTGAATAATTATTGAGTACAGTGGTGGCTCATTGGTTAAGGCTCTGCTTATTTAGAAGCTTATTCTGTAGCTCTTCTGTGGGAACAGTTTTGCTAAGCAATGTTATTGGAAACAACCCACAAGAACAGTAGTTTTGGGGATGTTCTGACCCAGTCATCTAGGCAGTATATCACCTGGTGTCTAAGAGCTACAGCATATGCTTGGCCATTCAAGAAGACAATGCAAAACCACGTGCTGAAGACAGTATTAAAGCATATCTACAAAAGAAAAGAGACAGACAATTTACAGGTTCACTTCCAGTAAGTCATTCCAAAAGTTCCTTCTCTGAATATTTCACTTATTTTTATTAATTTGAACCTGAAAATAAGGTATATTTTTGACCGTATCCATTTCAATTTTTATACACACAACACCATGTTAACAAGTACTGGGATAATGTTTCAGGGGACACAAATGGCGCCTGGGGTATTCTGCAACAATCTGGGTTCTCACTCAAGGGCACACATTCATTGTTCAATATAGGGCCACTTGAACCTGCACCCTCCTGGTACGTTGATACATCACTGGCCCCTGAACTGGGACCTAAACAGTAAACACTTTTGTAAAGGTCTAATTGATGAATTTGCAGAGCTGGATAACATATTTATTTCCTTTTTAAATGTATATGTTACTAATCCATTATACATAATGTATAAAGTTTTATTTACCACACAAAGATATTTAGCAAATAAATAAGACACCATAAAACCGTCATATAAAATTGATTGATATACAACTCCATTTGGCTCTCTTTAACAAAGATGTATACGCAGCAAAGTATAAAATATCATTGTGTGTTTTTCTTAAGTAAACTTTAAGGGTTTCCTTCAAACCAGCATCTGACAATTAAATTTATTCCTTAGCCATAGCTAAACACATCAAACCACTTCCTGCATTTCCTCCTGCTATGTGAACTTATATTAAAAACCATAAACCACAAGTGACGGCATGTAGCTGAGTCTGGCTCTCTGGCTAATTTCTGACACTGGTGCATGCAATAAACACCCTGAGCAAAAACTTTGCACTGTGGGTTTCAAAAGACAGACATACATTTAAGATTTATTGTAGGAAATATATAGCCATGTAAAACAGTAACAGTGTATATATAAACATGATTATTCATGTACAGTATAGAGCTGAAGAGTGGTAATAGCGTATTAATATATATATATATATATATATATATATATTAATTTGAATATGAAAAATTTGAATGTGTTTTATTAAGAAGAACCTCTCCGCGTTTACTTCGGCCTCATCCTGTGTGGGAGTATTATTACACACATACAATTAGAGACTCTTCATACAGACCGTTTAATGTGTTATCACCCAAATGATGATGCCACTGTCGCCATCCAGTTTCTCATCAGGGATAAAAAAATTAACTTATATAACTTCATGATTATATACTGTATTATATGTCCACAAAGCTATACAATGTTCCATTGTATAAAGTGCTATAAAAGTAAAACTGGATTGAAATAAATGTTTATGGGTGTGGTGCAGATGACATATATTGTTATTACAAATTCTGTTCTTTATTCCACCTTTTCACAACACCTATCTTAAAACACAATTTTTGATATATGACCATGTTTACACTCTAACACATCTGGCCTGTTTGGGAATGGTGTGCTTGTATATAACGTTTGGATACAACCACTGCCAACCTTTCACCTGCCCGTCTGTTTTAACCCTCTTTATATTTCCCCTTTCATTATAATGGGAAATTAGACATTTTTATTTAAAGGGAACAAGGGTCAGAGATATTGACATTGTTCCAACTGCACTGCACGTTAATTATACCTAGGCGTTAAGAAACATTTTAGATACCCCACTCATTTATCTGTCTCACCAATGGTAAAACTCCCCTTATTCTTTTCAAAAGGAAATAAGATTTTCATAGAGCATATTGGTTTGAAATACTGACATAATTACAGCTGCATTTTATATTAATGTTATGTGGGCCTTAAGATAACTTTTAGATAAAGTGAGCACACACAGACACTCAGGCAAAACTTAATAAAATGTTAACTTTTTTATTAGGAACAGATACCAATTTCCAGACAGCATTAATTCTGAAAAGCAGATTTGAAGAGCCACGTTTGCTAGTTTCAACAAGCAAATATAGAATGTGTAGGGGATTTTTTTAAACAAAAAAGCAAAAATAAAAAAACTACCCTACCTTTGAACTTATAAGTGCTTGCCAAAGGAATAGGGCAAAATAACACCGGAAACACTTTAACAATACTTAACAAAGCTACCTTATGTAATGTGTTGCAGGACAGGAATAGATGTACTGTTTATTAATACATTAAATGAAGTTAGCCTGACACTATAAAATCATAAAATCTGCAATTAAATAATAGTCAAAGTAAAAGTATGAAAATGCATTTTAGTGCATTTTATTTCAGATTTGAGGTTAAATCAAACCTTACAATGTGTGTAAATAGAATTTGCCTTTCCTATGTACATAATCAGTCTAAAAATAAAGAAACAATATCTATAATAATAATATAATAATAATAATAAAAATGTATTATAGCTCATTTCAAGGTACCCAATAATCATATTATATACAAACTGTGTTAACATTTTCTATGCCAAAAACATTTTATGAATTAAAAGTCCACTAATGTTATTGTCAACACAGTTCATACACAGTTGAATCATACATAGTGAATAGTGTGAAAACCAAATTAAATTATTAAAATAAAAAAAAATAGAGAAAAAGAAAAAAAAGCTGTGCATATTGCAACTGTTTTTTTAAACACTTGGGATTAAACTATTAATTTACAACCAATGGAAGTTCAGTCTGAGCCTTTTTGCAGTGTTGAATATCATATTGTCTTGAGTAAATCATCACTATGTATCACACATTTAACCATCATGACTTCACATTGTTTGAATTTTTTATTATTTATGTGCACAGTTTTTAAAAACATATCAAGGCAGAGCACCTAGTTATTATGTCTGTTTAGAAGTTTTCAATACTTTTTAACATTGTCAATTTAGAAGCTGAAAAGACATAGAATTGGCTGAAAACCGCTCTCTCAAAATGACCACCAAAAGAACTTACTATATTACCCAAGATTCAATTCTAATAGGGGCAGTCATGTAGCCATGGCCTAAGGTTTTTTTTTCAGTCCCTAGTTCTGAAATAGATATTAAATGACCGAGAATAATGTTCCACCTTGGACAAATGTATCTATTATTATTATTATTATTATCAATTAATTTCCAGCATCAGTGTTCATTCAGTTTGATGTATCTTTGGTAATAAAAAAAAAGTATGAGGAGTTCAATGTTGGTACTTTAGTAGTTCTTCCCCTACACTGTAGTTTTGTGGATTTTTGGACTATTCTGTGCTATTTATTAAAATCTGCTATTTCTTTCTACACCAGTTCTCAAGTCATTACAGTTTAAAATACTCTTTTTTACAGTTTAAAATACTCATACTCTTCTAAAAAGAATAGCAAATATTCCCCTAAAAGCTTAAACATATGCACATATAATAATGTGAATTGCCTCATTGTGACTTTACGGCCTTGTAAAATTAGAGAATAAGTGACACATTTAACAAGTTATTCCGTACTACAAGCATATGCTTACCCTGAAACAGAGATATCAGTTACACGCCAGTCAGTTAGCATTAGTTAAATAAACACAAGCTAGCATATATTTATCCATTATGGGTGTCAGTATTTTTAATATAAATATTTAAAAGCCTGAGAGTGTCAGGTTTATAACTTAATGCTGCAATGCTTCTTAAAATCTACAGTTAAAATTCCAAACTTACACTGAGGAAACAGGAAAACGAGTGAATGAGTACGTCATTCACTCCCGGGCCAGTGTGCTCACCTTACACTCAATGAGAACAACTCTTCCAAAGTGTCTCGATTTTTTCAGCTTGGTTTATATACCAGCAGTCTCTCGCTGAATCTGCCACAAAGGACCACTTCATCACACCTGAAAGCAGAGGCTTTACATAAAACTACACATCTCGGAAGGTTAGATAGAGGTTAGTTAGTGGTTCCCCACTGCATGTGGTCATGTTGCTCTTGGCCAGGCCACGCTTATTCTTGGCACAGATGCTGAAAACAAAAACAGGCTCAACTCTTGACATGACTTGGCTTGACGAATGAAAAAGAGCGCTGGCCTCGGCTGGCCCTGAAACTTTCAATGAGGCTTTTGTTTGAGTGCTGGAACAGCCAGAGAGCATGCGGGCTGTAAGAATGGACAATTACTAGCATTCCAGACTCAGAATGGAGCTAATTACTCACCATGAGAAAACTTCTCACTGGATCAATTTGTTACAATCTGACATCATTACAGCAACAATTTCCTGCAGGTTATAGCACTTAGAAGTGCTCTCTTTTCATTTTCCCCAAAAGAAAGTGATGTGACACACACTTATGTCCAACACTGTGGCTAGGAATATGACTGCCATCGCTTTACACAGACCACCCTGTTGGAAAGAGAAAATGAGAAAACCAGTTGATGCACACATCTAACGCACCATATGGAAGCTTGTAATGAAGCAGGCTAGCCCTGTTTAGAAGACTTTAGTTACAGCTTTTCCCCACCCATTTATTCTCATCTCCTTCAAGAATACAGATTGTCGTGTCAGAGCTTCACGGTGGCAACCACTTATAATTCAACAGCTTTCCCCCCTCTTAATATCAAAAGATACTGTATCTTCAAACTGTGAGGGTTTGTAAAATTATTGCTCTTTCACTTTCCAGATGAGGACAATGATGAGGTGACAATGTATCATATTTTCATCCTACCTCCTTTCGTGGCTGTCAACAGCAAATTCAAATATGTGTGATTGGCAGAATGGAATTTTTACAATCATGTGAAAATGTGTGTGAGCGAGGAAGGGTGGAGGGGTTAGTACGCTTCTCCAGAACCCTCCAGATGACATTTTCGCCGCTATTTTCTCTATAGACTGCTTACCCATTCAATGTAATTATTCTTAGTGCAGCAATCTGGAAATTGTATAAAAGTAACAAAGTGTATATCAAAGAATGACCTGGTGTTCTTGGGTTGTTTTGTTCCTGGAATTATTATCGAGCTGATCCAGGACCAACAACTAGATGCAGCAAAACAGGCTAAAACCGTAATACCACCTCCACTATATTTCACAGACGGGATGAGGATTTTAATGCTAAGATGCAACGTTTGACTTTCTCTAAGCCTTCTCATGTAAGCCTAGATTTATTTTGGTCTCATTTTTTCACAATCGATTGTTCCAGTAGCCTTATGGCTTGTCCATGTGATTTTAGCATATTGAAGAGAAGCAGAAAAAAGTTATTTTGGCAGAGCTGTATCTTTTAATTTGAAACCATACCATGTTGTTCAGTGTTCTTTTAATGATGAATATTATACTTTCCCGGTTTTGGAAATGCTTGTGTTTGATTAGAAGTTACCTTGGTAAACTTTCAGAAGATTTTACAACTTGATAAACTACTCAAGGATATTCTATTTTAAACCTTAAAAATATATAAAAATTGGACACAAAACAGGTAGCAATAAATAATTAAAGACTGTATATAATGTTTTTGTTGCAGAACAAATGTGATCTATGTACAAGAAGCTAGTTAAATGGTGAATTAGTTTATATATTCGTAAATCTGTCGATGAAACTGTCATCACCTCACCAGTCACAAATCTCATCATAAGTCAGAGATTATATCTGTACTATTTATATTTGTTTGGGTGAGGACTAAATTTGCTCACTGTTCTCAAATTGTCCTGCGAGTGAAAGTGATCATAGAACATGATGTCAACTTGCAAGCAACACAGAAGTGTTTTACCTAACACTATCATCTAAGGATGCACACTTTACTAAAGATTTACTGAATTTCAGCTGAATTTTTAAATTAAGCTGGTTAACTATGTTTATATGTTTCTTGTTTTTGTTTAATTATACTGTACATTAATTTAGTTTTGGTTTTGAGCTTTATTTAAAAAAAAAAAAAATTCTCAGTGTTTACTTCCAGACACCCCATGTAACTTGGATGTTTCCTGGGATTTGTGAAAGTCTATATATATTTGGTCTCTTAAGAAATGTTCTTGATGGAACAGAAGTTTACCAATCATGATTAAAAGTGTTCACATAATTATTCTAAATAGGAAATTATATAAAAATAGTACATACAAAATGTTTTCTCACTTTATTTCTTAATGCATCCCTAAGCATAAAAACATTTTTTTACTCCCTTTTTGTCATTACACTATGAATTGCCTCTTTGAAAATAATGACTACCAAGGCTCCAAATGGTTTTAAAAGAAAATATCAAAACAGCTTAAGCTGCTTAGGATGAATGCCAATTATATTTTAATATGCATATTTCAGTTGAGGTGGGCGACGCATGCATAACTTGCGGCTCTGGCCAGCTGCGGCTCGCAGTCAGTGCTTCAATGGCAGGCTAATTTAGTGAAGAACTACCTGACTGATGGCATCCTCAATGAGCACATACTCTACTGAGGATTGCTCTGTGGTTATGAGCTTGCTGCTTCAGCATGGCAACACAAAAAATACATCAAGACCAATTACAATATCAACTTTCAGTCTGATACCCTTGCCATACAAGTGCACGTATTTCTGCCCCGGCACTTCAAATTGCATCTAATTTGAAATCTTCGGGGTTTTAATTAAATTTTGGAATATATGGAATTCTTCATCAGTACCTGTTTGGAATGGGTGATTATGCATCTGTCTGCCATTCTCTCCCTGTCTCCCCCTCTCTGTATCCCTCTCTCTCTTGCACTCTCACTTTCCTTCTCGCTCTCTCTCTCTTTCTCACTCATTAAACTGTAGGGATAGTCATTATTTTCTTAGAAGCAGATTCGGCATAAGCTGCCAGACTGAGCAGCTCTGAAATGCTAAATATAAAAAAAAAAGTTAAGTCCCATTGAGAAATAGGATTCTATGACTTTTAATGAAATCTTCCATTTCTCATAATCATCTGCAAACTGTTGCCTAATTATTCCTCGCATTGACCTTTTTTACTCATCATAATGACGATGAAAGCGATTAGCAAGATTTTTTGTCAGGCTTTTTATAGACTGATTCCCAGCAGCAGTTCAAGTCTGAAGGCAGTAATGTACTCTGATGTATTTTATGGCACTACAAACTGGAGAAGTCTTTGAGCAAATGTGCCTTTTATAACCGAGGGATGTGCTTGAAGCCGCTAATTGTGCTTATACGGACAGCAAGAAATTTCTGTTCATATCCACTTTGAATGTAGCGTATTCTTTCAATACGAGTGCGATCCATTTTTATGTAGTTATGTTTTATTTGTAGGATGTTTTGTGTAATGGATTTTGTGTGATGGATTTGGTAATATGCATGAATTTGTGTAAGATTTAAATTCTGTAACACATTACATTTGTTACATTTGGAAAGTTTTTTGGAAGATGCTCTTATTCAGGGTGATTTTACATTTATCTCATTTATTCAACTAACCAGCTTAAGTTAAGGAAATTGTCCAGCAGACGCACCTTGCCAGTGGTAAGACTTGAACTCCATGGTACAGCGTCTTAACTACAACCAGACGTGCTTAGCAATTCTGGAGCTATTTTTTTGTCAATACTGTATTTAGCAGATATTATTAATAATGTGTTATCATGATGTGATATGTTGACATCGCAAGAACAGTTACAATTACTTTTTAAAGGATAAAATTTCAGCAATGACATTGTAATCTGTCACAGGGAAGAAGCTCGTTTGATTAGATTGTGGATTACTGAAAAAAGGTCATAAGTTCAAATTGCACTAATGTCAAGCATTTGGAATGCGGAAAGAAAGGGGATAGTAATGTTAATCCATTCTTTTCTAATGTAGGATTCTAGTTTCTTAACTGTCTTAGGTTTTCTTTGTCATATCTTCCATTTTATGATGTGCCAATTGTTTTCTGTGGGTGAAATTTCAGTGCCCGGGCCCTTCTTCTGTGCAGCAATAATGTTTTAATTGACGCAGTATGTGGTTTTGCACTGTCATGTTGGAAAATGCAAGAGACATTTTCTGGATGGGAGCATATGTTGCTGTAGAACCTGGATAAACCTTTCAGGATAGAAGGTGTCCTTCCAGATGTGTATCCTTTTTAGTTCGAATTACACGGCGTCCAAATTTCCAACATTTAATTTGCATTAGTCTGACTAGAGAACAATTTTCCACTTTGTCACAGTTCATTTTAAATGAGCTTTAGCCCAGAGTAGACGTCTACGCTTCTGGATCGTTTTTAGATATAGCTTCTTCTTAGAAATATAGAGTTTTAGCTGGCAATGTGAATTGAGTTCACAGATAATGTTCTCTGAAAAAAAAATATTCCTGGGCCTATTTTGAGATTTCCAATACAGTAGCATGCCTGTATGTGATGCAGTGCCGTGTAACGGTCTAAAGATCGCGGGCACCCAGTATGGTTTCCGGCATTGACCTATATGCACAGAGATTCTTCTAGATTGTAGAATTTTTTGAGGATATTATGCACTGTAGATGATGATATGTTCAAACTCAGTTCACTATTTGTCAGTGCCGAATTTCCAATTGGTCTAATAAGTTCCAACTGTTTGTACCTTTAATTTTTCCATCCTCTTATTGCCCCCTCCTAACTATTTTGAGATGTATTGCTGTCACAAAATTTCAAATACACCTATATTTGGCATGAAATTTCTCCCAAATGTCTCACTTTTGTCATTTGATACGTTGTCTTCTATTGGGAATACAATATCAGTTTTTGAGATTTGTAAAAATATTGCATTTCGTTTTTATTTACAGTTTGCATTTTTGTCACAATTTTTTTCGGAATAGGGTTTGTATTTAAAGAGCCATCACTTTATATACCTTGTACCAAGGTATACAAGGGACTGCATATGAAGAGACATGCATAGCTAATGCTGTTTACAAAAAGCACGCAGGATCATTTGGGACAACTTTCACTCTTGCCAAGCACTGTATAACCTCTTACCCTCAGAGAGGAAATACAGGAGCACCTGTGCAAGAACCGGCTGGCTCAGGAACAGCTTTTTCTCTACATCAATTACACTGCTGAACTCCTTATTGCACTGACATACACAGCATATACACACTGGATTTATGATGCACTGTTGTTGTACAGAGCAATGGCAATAAATTTGAATCAAATATAATTTAATCTAATCTAATCTATTTGATTAATGAATTGCAGATTTTAAGGTTCACAGTAGCTCCTGCTTCTGTCATGTAGGAAGAAAGTCCCAAGTTCAATTCCTAAGTATGGCATTTCTATGTGGAATTTGCATGTTCTCCCCATATCCGTGTGGGTGGGTTTTCCTCTTAGTGCACTGGTGTCCTCCCACTATCCCAAAAAATTAAAGTTAACTGACCTAATTTAATTCAATTTTATTTTATTTCTTTGGTACTTTTTACAGCAGAACATTATCTCAGCAGCTTTATAGTAATTAAATAGAGGACATAATTGTAAAATGAATTTCTTATCCATATTAAGCAACCCGGAAGTGACAATGGCAAGGAAAAACTCCCCGAGATGTGACTTTATCACATACATCCAACAATCACTAAAAAAGCCTGGGCAAGGTGTTGAACATCCTCCTGCATAAGTCGCCCTTTACTTTGCAGCAACATCCCGCCTGGATCAATCTTGTGACATTCAAATAGATGTTTGTTAATGGTTTCGTTACACTTAAGCCGCTGGCGACAAAAGGGAAACCCATAAGTTCTTGGGGAAGTCAGTTTGTGCTGCTTCCTACATTCCCAGGTAGCGTGACTAGTAATGGACTTAATACTCATTAATTCCTGCATTTATTATACATGCTTAATTGTAGTCAGGGTAATGGGGAGGCCTAGCCAGCAACACAGGAACAACCCTGCCTAGGACACCAACACAAACTCAATCACAGACTAACAGCATCTTAGATACATCAATTAACCTAACACATGTGTTTGGATTGTGGGAGGAAACTTGGTGCACCCGGAGAAGCCAACACAGATATGGCGATATCATGCAAACTCAGATACAATTACCCAGGTCGCAATCAAACAGAGTTTTTCTTGCTGTGAGACGGAAACGCTAGTCAATGCGTTACCGTATCACCCTGGACAATATATTTTTTTTAGTCCACCAAGTGTCAATAACACAAACCTGTCATAGTTGCATAATTTTGAAAGCCATCATTATTTAAAATAAAATACTCTCAGTTTTTCCTGCACAACTATAAGCCATATCCCATTAAAAATCTGCCAATCCTAGAACACTTGAATACCAATACATTAGAAGGTCTTTCAGGAACCCTCAGCCAATATGACTGACATACACTCTTTGTCATGAGACATTGGATGTTGCTTGTCCACGCTGTATTTCCTACTTTCAGAACCTCTGGCTACACAAACACTCGAGTTTCCTCGCTGAGCAGATATATTTTATTGATGCCAATATGTGAGAGGAACCTTGCCAATTTTTATGAAGCCAATATAAAAATAATTGACTTTTTTACATTGTCTCTGCTAAACTGAAGAAAAAACTCATAATGCTAATTTGTAGAAAAAAATATTATAAAACTAAGTCTATTTTCAATGTTTAATAGTTCATCAAGTTTACTGGTGTTATGGATATGAGTTTATTATTTATGGATATGAGTTTATTATTTAAATAAATGCTTATTAAAATAGAATTTCTCCTCATACTGAATGACATAACACTTTGCTGGAACAACTCTTAAAAAATCTATAAATTAATTTATTTTCTATACCCGCTTAATCCCAGTTCAGTCACGGGGAAACCGGTGCCCACGAGGCAACTCTGGGGGCTAGGACAGGAACAATCCTAGACAGGGTGCCAATCCATTGTAGGGCACACAAATACACAATCACCATACACTAACAGGCAATTTAGAGACAAAAATTAACTTATTATGCATGTCTTTGGAATTCAGGAGGAAACTGGAGTACCCGGACAAAACCTGGAGTCGCCCCACCAGGGGCTCAAACCCGGATCCTCTTGCCAGCTTCCTCTTACTAGAAGCTGGGCATCTGCCTGATAACTGGCGGAATTCTTGGCAAGTGAAGTTTTGTGACAATTTCCTTTAATTTTGTTGCTAGCGATATTACTCAATCTTTTTCTTTGCGTGAAAGTGATACATTCTGCCACTGTGTCTGCACACAGCGGAATTGGCCCTCTGCATTTAACCCATCCGTGCAGTGA
>JAOUQV010000046.1:2977493-3014258 GCA_028565295.1 Aspidoras spilotus
ATGGGGACAGGGACTAGGACACTAAATTAAATATTTCCATACACACAAACTGGACTCTCACTCACTACAATACAACAAACATTACACTACAATACACAATACAATACAATACTCTCGGACAATAACACAAATATTTCTATTTCCCTTTTAACTCACACACATTCACATGTAGATAAACAATTGGACAATTCAAACACAAGTTGTGCAGAGAGCAATCAGAAACTCCGGCAGACTAGCGCCATAACTACAGGGTAGAACCAAAAGGTGACACAGACATGAGGGAGTCCTGGGACATAAAGCAGCCAGCCCCTCCACCATCAACAAACCTCAGTGATCTTGTGAGAGTGGCCGGGCAACAGCATCCATACATCCCAGTTTACCAAACACTCTATGACCATAAACCCTCCAGCTCTGAGCACTGAACTATAGGGGACTAAAGGATATGCTTGACTAAATAAATAAGTTTTCAGCCTAGACTTGAAGACTGAGATTGTGTCAGAGTCCCAAACACTAACTGGAAGACTATTCCATAAATGTGGGCCTAGATAAAAGAATGATCTGCCCACTGTCGTAGTCCTCATAATACGAGGTATAAGCAAATAGCCTGCACCTTTTGATCAAAGTGAGCGTGGTGGATCATAAGAAACTAGAAGTACACTAAGATACTGTGGCGCAAAACCTTTAACCGTGTTGTAAGCGAGCAAAAGTATCTTATAATCAATACAAAATTTGACCCGTAGCCAGTGCAGTGTGGATAAGACAGGGGTTATGTGCTCATATTTCCGGGTTCTAGTAAGGATTCTGGCCGCTGCATTCTGGACTAACTGTAGTTTGTTTATGCACCTAATGGAACAACCAGACAACAGGGCATTACAATAATCCAATCTAGAGGTGGCAAATGCATGGACAAGTCTTTCTGCATCATTCAGTGCCATCTATTATTTCTAATCTATTATTATCTATAATAATAATATAGCCATCGTTGCTGTGGCTACCCCTGGTGACAGGAAGAAAGCCGAAAGATGAAAAAAAAAAAAAAAACATAAACCTATAGGAAAGCTCTAAGCGCTGCTAGAGCAAAACATTTCTCCTCACTAATAAGAAGAAAAAGAACAAGTTGTATTCAAGTGAGCTTTGAAGGGTATATTTTGGAAGTCAGTTAAATCATTGTCTGTTGAATTTGTGACCTCAAACCTCCCAAAACAGATTCTCATTGCTTATTATGGAATAAACGACAAAGGTGTTATGGATAATTGTTTTAATAATCATTTTATTCATGCTGGTTCTATATTTGACCAAACTGTTCATACATCTGTGCCCTTATCATATTATTTCTGAAACTGAATATGAAAACAGAAATTTAGAACATTTTTATTTTAGACCTATTTCAGTGTCAGCAATTTATAAAGCTCTGAAAGACCTTTATCACAAAAAGTCTATAAGGTCCTGATAATCTGGATCAGTTTTATTGCTGTTCCTATTGCTCATTACGTGGTTTCAGAAATATCATTTAGCTCATTTAGCAACATAACTTGCTTGTTAAATAATGGTTAAATAAAAAAAATAATAATAATAGTCAGACTGCAGTACCAACACAGTTTTCAGCCATTTTACTTCACCTGACTCGAGTGCTGTGTGCTCATTAGCCAAGTCGGCTATGTTCCAGAACAGCACAGAAGCTTGAGGTTTTCTGCAGATAAGTTGTAATGTCTTACAAATGAACTAATACGGCTTTTCTAGCAAAACATAAATACATTTCATAAATAGAACTGTGCTATGTGTTAGAAATTAATCACCACACACAGATCATTTATGTATTTACCGTCAAGAATAGTGTTTTGCCTTTTTTCCTGTCACTTTCTGTGATTTCTTTTTTTGTCCTTTGTCCAGAATCATTCTATATTTAATGTCTGTCAAAGCAGGATTTAAAGAGAGGTGGGGGAAGGGCTGTAGCAGGGCCAAGTTTTGCCTCAGTAGAGCCACCCTTTTAAGGAAGCATCTGTCGTGTTGAAGGACAATATCCAGTCCAGCAAAGTCCAGTACGCTAATGCATTATGGTGAAGAAAAAAAACCCAGACGGCTCTTGGTGTACACACAAACACACACTTCAGACAATATCTACACATACATGCAAACAAAAACACACCGTAACTCACTGTGAGTAAATACAGGTACATTGCCAACAAACAGGCATTGCTAAAACTAATAATTAAAATTCAGTAAATCACATTGTGGGCCTCATTCTATTGTTTTCTGACTTTGCTGGGGCCAATTCAAAATTAACCACTGGCCTCATTTGGCCTCTGGGCCATAGTTTGAGACCCCATTCATAGTCAAACACTCTTTGCATGGGGTTTAGGTAGCAGTTAATTACTTTGTAAAAAAAAATTATAATAAAAAATGTATATATATATACGTATATATACATATATATACGTATATATATATATATACGTATATATATATATATATATATACGTATATATATATATATATATATATACGTATATATATACGTATATATATACGTATATATATATACGTATATATATATACGTATATATATATATATATACGTATATATATATATATATATACAGTATATATATAAACAAGTGTATAAATCCCTGCAATTGTAAAACTAAAGTAATCCTGGGTAACAAACAATAATTACTAAAGCTAACACTGATCAGTGAGGCTTTTCAAATATTTGTTTGTATAAATCAAATTGCAGTTAATTCAGCCTCCGTAGTGTGAAAAGAAAGTGATTAAACATTTAATGAATTCGTCATTAGCTGCTCACTTAATGTGACACTGAATCAGTGCAGTTATGTAGAATATTTGTGGCTAATTTTGCCTCAGTGGCAGAAAAAAATGTCATGTTTATCATTTTTTTGAAGCTACAGATTGGCAAGTAATTATGTGACAATCATGTTTAACACATACACTTTATTAGGAGCAGCGTAGGAAAAAAGACTGAAGAGCTAGCCTTCATGGAGAAGGTAAAAAAAATTGCGGTAGAGTCTGGGCTAGAGTAATTATCCAGATAAATCGCTGTCTCACCGCAGACCGACTTAACGTTAAGCGCCGGAAAACTCCTGCGCATTACTTTCACCTTTGGCTAAGTGGTTTTATGTTCAGGCTCATTTCAGTGTTTGGGTAGCAAAGACAAGTAACCCAGATGTTCTTGCAGTATAACGTTAAAAATACAATAATTGAGCAGAAATTTTAATAAATAATTAAATAATGAGGTGTGAATTAAGTATGTAGTTTTATTTTATCAAGAACAGATTACAAACTCTGGGAGAAAATTATCACCAGGTAAATGTTTGAAGTCTTGTAAAATGTGGAATGTTTATATGAAATTTGGTGGGGGAGTTGGGGTTGACTTTTTTGAGCTATCATTCATATGTATTTCTCATACAATGTGTCAGAGCTTTTATTATTATTATTTTTCTTTAAATGGTTAATTAATATTTGTACTTGATATGGTAATATAATCTATTATATTCAGTTCTAACATTTACAAAATCAGTGTAGTTTTTGTGGAAAAATAAACAATAGGCAAGATCTGATATTAATTTGCTAGTCATTTATTTGTATATCAAATATTACAGTTATTCTATCCTGTTCTTTTTCTATGATTTACAGCCAAGTTTTTATAAATAGGAAACAGTAGCTGGGGTTGACTTGGGGCTAAATTAGCCTCCATTTCTCAGAGTTTTTTTCATTATTCTAGTGTCATTGGTATAAATCAGAACAAATAGGTCCGTTTAAGACTTAAGGTCTTAATATAGTATGTTTATTCTGTATAGCAGTGTTGACGTTTTCTTTTTTTTATTAATGTATTATTATAATTTTTGTTTATTTTTTACCAAGATTTACAAAATCATGGATTTACTGTACATATGTTTTTGTCATATGTATAGGCAACGTGTAAGCTTGTATAACTTTATTATTTAATTCAAATAACTTTTTTAAACTTAAGGTATGTAGTTTCTCTATAAATAATGTGAATCTTCTTCATTTGTTTAATGTATTTATTTTTTTTTTATGAAAATAAATGTATTTTAATGGTATTACACTATTCTAGTCTGGGACTAACAGTGTAGTTCGTAAGTGAATTTAAAAAAAGGCTGTGGTGAATATTTCTGTCCATATGTATTTTTCAGACTATGCTTATGAATTATTTTCTATTATATTTTAATATATACTTTTTAATTCAATAAAATTTAGGCTTAGTACTATATCTACTGCATGCTGTAGATTCTCTAAGGGAGTATCTTATTTGGTTAATAAAGCGAAATGATTTTATTTATTGTATTCTGTTGGGTTGGTAGTGCTGTTTCCTCATGGCAAGAAGGAACATGCTCAATACTAAGACAAGGCAACCTTGGAAATTCTTCCTGTTTTTAGTGTGGGTTTCCCCCAATATGCATACTAGGTGAATTGAAGACGCTAAATTGTCCGGTCCTAAGTCCCAAAAGGTGAAGTTTGTATCAGGAAGGGGATTCGGTGTAAAATGTGCTAGATGCAAGTGAATCACTATGGTGAACCCTGGTGGAAAGTAAAAAGCCTCAGTTCATGTGAATGCTTAATCGCTTCAGTTTTATTCTATCCTACAAGTATAAAATATAACCGTAATTATTTTTAGGACTTCTGAGCAGGACATGTATGATAACAGCATCACAGTAGTGAGATGTGCTATAGAAGTAACAGATTGTTTCAAGGTAAAGGTGTGACTGCATCAAGGATCGGATCTGAGCCCCTTCTTGTTTGTTCTGTCGATGGACAGACTAACAGATAAGGTCAGACTGGAATCACCGCGGTCTATGATGTTTGCAGATGACATTGTGATCTGTAGTGAGAGCAGGGAACAGCTATAAGAGAACTTAAAGAGATGGAGGTATACTCTGGAAAGGAGGGGAATGAAAGTCAACACTTGTAAGAAAATACATGTGTGAATGAATGGGAGGAAGGTAGAACTGTCAGGCTACAGGAAGAAGTGGTCACAAAGGTGCAGAAGTTCAGGTACTTAGGATCAACTGTCCAGATAAATGGGAAGTGTGGAAAAGTACAGTAGTGAGACCAGCCTTGTTGTATGGATTGGAGACAGTGGCACTGACTAAGAGACAGGAAGCATAGTTGGAGCTTGCAGAGCGTAAGATCTTTAGGTTCTCGTTGGGAGTGACCAGGATGGACAGGATTAGGAATAAGAACATCAGAGGGACAGCACAGGTTGGAAAATTTAGGAGACAAAGTTAGACAGGGCAGGTTTGGACATGTGCAGAGAAGGGATTGTGGATATATTGGTAGGAGGATGTTAGAGATGGCGTTGCCAGGCAGGAGACAAGCAGACCAAAGAGGAGATATATAGATGTGGTCAATGTAGACATGCAGGTAGTTGGCGTGGAATCAGAAGATGCAGAGGACAGAGTGAGGTGAGATTTGCTGTGGCCACCTCTGAATAAGGGAGCGGCTGAAAGAAGGAGAAGATATATTATATAGATTAATTTCAAATAAAATTATCTGTTTCAAGTGTTTATTTCTCTTAATGTTAATCATTATGTCTTAATTACAGTCAATAAAAACCCAAAATAATTTTCTTAGAAAATTCACACAAAACACCTGCAAAGGCTTCTTAAGTGTTTAAAATGGTTTCTTAGTCTGTTTCAGTAGGCTACACAATTATGGGAAAGACATTGGCAGTCACTGAATACTCCACAAGGAGGGTATGCCACAAAAGACCATTGCTAAAAAAGTTGGCTGTTCACAGAATGCTGTATCCAAGTATATTATTGGAAAGTTGAGTGAAAGAAAAATAATATAGTAGAAAAAGATGCACAAGCAACCCAGAAAACCCCAGCCTTGAAAGGAGCGTCAAGAAAAGGCCAGTAAATAGTTTGGGGGAGATTCACGAGGCATGCGCTACTGCTGGAGTCAGTGCTTGGAGTCAGTGTCCATGGCTACAACTGTGGTATTCCTTGTATCAAGCCACTAATGAGCAAAAGACAATGCTAGAATTGTTTTACCTGGGCCAGGGAGAAAAAGACCTGGACTGTTGTTCAGTGGTCCAATGTGTTGTTTTCAATAAAAGTAAATATTGCATTTCATTTGGAATTCATTGTCTGAGAACCTGAAGAAAGACTGGAGAGGCAAACAAGCCAAGCTGCTTGAGGTCTACTGTAATGTTTCCACAATCAGTGATAATCTGCGAAGCCATGTCATCTACTGGTGTAGGTCCACTGTGTTATATCAACGCTAAAGTCTGCGCAGCTGTCTGTCAGAAAAGTTGAGAGCACTTCATGCTTTGAAGATGGAAATGTTATTGTCCAGCAGGACTTGGCAGTTGTATGATCTATATACAATATGTAGTTTTCTTATTTTTTTAGTATTAATTGTATTAATGAAAACTGTATATTGTACTATTTTTCTTTATTTTATTCCATTCTATTCTGTTCTGTTCTTTTAAATAAGCATTGTGAGTTGTATGAAAAAGAAAAAGGGCATATGAGGTTTAATTTGAGTTCCCTCAGTATGTATTTCTCAGACACTATGTAAGAAATATATTGAATTCTAGTAAAGACCTTTTAAGATAGTTTAGTTTTAACAATATCATTATAGAATAGAAGAATAAAATAAGTGTCTGTGTACATTTTCGAGCTTCTCTGTCGTAATATAGGAGTTTTATTTAAAAATGTAATTCGTTTATAATTTTTTTTTTATTATACTATTCTAATGTTATCTAATAGGATTTTTAATCACTGTATATAGTTTGCATTATAGGAGTATCTCTATGTTAAGTGGCATCTGAGAAAATAGAGAGAATCTGTTTTCCTTTTTATCCTCATTTCTATTTATTCATGTGCTGTTTAATATCCAACAGAGGGCAGTGCAGTTTAGAGAAAATGTATACACCCCCCCCCCACAAACACAAACACAGGAAAGCATTTCACACCAAATCATCTAGCATCTGAGAGTCAAGTGCAACTACAAATACTTTCCAGATTTATTTCAGACTGTGCTCCAAATAAGTGTATATGGTAGAGTTTAAGGAAGATGTACAAGGGATGAGTAAAATGATCTGCACACTGCACTGGCTGTAGAATTTATCATAATCAAATTCCAGAAAAGACAAATGCATCAGATTTTGGCAGAATATTCTATACACTTTTCTATACACTTTGTCCATCTATCAACAAGCTTTTTTCCCTCAAAAAAAACAAGCCACAAATGCACCACTGTGTTTGAACCATCTTACCTACACTTTCCTAAACCCAAGTCTGTTGTGGATTATTGCACAGGCAAAGCAAAGGCTGATTTACAAATCATCATGTCATGTGAATGCTCAATATTATTGTACATGGTGGATGTGGACAGATGTCTGGCTTCTTCAACGTCTGTGCACCGTCTTAAAATAAAAATCGTCCCCACACTCACTCACAAACAAAAAAAATTAATCACTGCCCACTGTTTTTATTTTGTGAAAATTTTTAGTGGAGAGGCCATTTTTTTACTTGCACTGAAGTCACTTAAACATCAACAGCAGTGACTGGAGAGACCGCAACATTAATGAAGCTCTGATTGGACAGATGTTTTATTATAGCTGGTGTGTGGATAATTAAAAAAACCTTGTTCACTGGATCTTTGAGTGGTAATGTATCCATTTTTAAATGAAAACAATTGCAAGAAAATATACAGAAGGAAAGTGGATGTGTGGAATGGAGGATGGGGAGAACAGGGAGAGTGACACTGCTGGACAGGTAGATGAAGAATTACCTGGTGTGTGCTGCTGATTTCTAAAATTGCTAATGATACCCGGACAGCAGGGCTGGAACTAGAGCTAATGAAAGGTGCTATGACTCCTGAACCTCAAGGGGTTCTATTTAAAAAGAGACAGAGTGAGATAGAAAGAGAGAGAGAGAAAGAGACAGAGCAAGAGGCGTAAGATTGCTAGCATTGCAATCTTTTTGTCTTTTTTTTTTAGTCTGATTTTTATCAGTTTTTTTCCTCGACTTATATAGACGCAAGTTAAAATGATATTCTTCTGGGGGCCATCACTTCCCCGCAGAGTATGGATAAGAAACGAAAAGAAAGCAGGTTATATTTCTGGAACTGCCTTCTTGCTATAACTGCATTAATAAGATGTTGAGATCTCAATCCAACTTTTTATCAGCTCCGATACATGGCATGAATCCCCATGCGTGCTGCAGAACTCTCCTCTGCACAAACCTTATGTGGCTAATAATTACTCAAATAATAACAAAAATATAGTTGCTCCCGTGGACATCAGTGAGTTATGACTGCTCCTGGTGTTCAGATTTGCTCTGGAAATAACCACGTTTTTAACTGTACATTCAAAACCTAAATACAATAATTCTATAAATAAATTAATTAAAATTGCAAATTATAAATGTATTATATACTGTATTTACAAAATATTGTCTGTACTTTATTCATTCATCCAACAACCCATACATCTGTTAATTCATCTGTCTATTCATTGATCAATCTGTCCATCTATCTATCCATTCACCCATGTTTTCATTCATCAATCCTTCCAATTATTAATCCATCTACCCATCCACAATCTTCATACAACAATCCAATTATTTACCTTTCATTCCAACCATCCTCCCATCTATACATCATCTATCCATCCACTCATTAATTCCCCCAGCCATACTTCCCTCCATTTATAATTATTTTTGTATATCCATAGACATATTCAACCATTAATCCATGCATCTATTGATTTACCTATATCCTTCAATACATCCATCAGTTACCCACCCATCTCTCCGTCCACCCATCTTTCCTTACCTTCACCTATCTATCAGTCAATCTACCCTTCCATCCCTCTATAAGTATACGCATCAATTAATCCACACATAAATGAATCCATCCACCCATATATTCATTCACCCATCTATTTCATTCAGCAATCCAGCCAATACTCATCTATACATCCAGCCATACTTTCTTCATTTGTTCATTTTCGTTTACAAAGTTAATAACTCAAATCATAATAAAAGAAGTGTTGCTCCTGTGGACATCAGACAGATATTACATTTTCATTACGGATGACTGGACTACAGTTCTACACAAAATCTTTAAGGTTCTCTCATAAACACATCAAAATACCTAAATATGTTCTACTAGTGTACTGGTGTTTATATATACTATACATCCCTCAGATAAATGAGGCAACAATTTCTGCTCATATACCAATAAGCCAAGGCAGGCCCGCTGCGTCTGTGCCATATTTTTATCCAAATTGAGAAATTTGCTCATGTCCATTATGCGTGTTAAAGAGTGTGTTGTTGTGAGGAATTTCATATATCATGTTCGCTGTGGATCAAGTCTGTCTACTGGGAGCGGAGTAACCTTAAAGAGCAAGACTGTCGGGATGGATAGTTTCATTCAACAATCGTTAATGCTCGCAACCTGACATGTATATATTCACACCCACACAATCATGCGTGTGTTTACTAGTAGTTTGTTTATTTCTGTTTCATTTGCTTTCCTATCTATGATGTTTTGTTTATCCTATATAGGGAACAATTACTGCATTATAAACATCTGACCGGTGGCATATAAACGTGTTGATCAGCTGCACTTGTGGGCTGAAATACCTAAATGCCTTGCAATTTCATGTCTAGAAATGTTGTTCTTGAACTGTTGGACTATTTGCATACCATGGATGCTCTTTATACTCCAAATAATGGCACTCACCTGTTTTCAATTAACCCGGTTACCTGTTTAACATGTTGCACGAATCAAATTCAAAATGAGTGAATATTTGAAAAGAACAGAAAGTTTATCTGTTTAACCAATAAATATCTTGTCTTTGTAGCGTATTGAGTTGAATGAGTTGGAAATGATTTTGCAAATCATAGTATTCTGTTTTTATTTATGATTCTACAACATCCCAACTTTATTGGAATTCTATAAATAGAATATTAGCATATTAGTTAAATAAATCGATAGGCAGAGAGACAGACAAATATGTAAGTGTTTAGTTAGTTAGCTTGTTTATATGTTAGTCAGTCAATCTGTTGGTTAGATGTGTGTGTATGACCATAGCTCATTACCAGAGTGAAGTCTATGTGCCTTTGCCTTTGATGGTTACCTCTTGTTGGCCTCTTAGCTCTCTGCTTGTGTGTATGCTTCTCATAAACTAGTCAGTACTCTAAGAGAGATTGAGCGAGAGTGTGTGTGTAAGAGAGAGAGAGAGAGAGAGAGAGAGAGAGGGGATTATGATTTACAGAGATAGGCTGTGCTGACCTATCGGATTGCTGCCTGGCTTTGAAGCGCTCACTCCGAGCGACTGTGCAGCGAGTCACAGCAGCTGGCTTCACCGCATCTAATACCAACACATGCTGCTTCAGCCTGCCTTTTTTCTAGTAAAAAAAGATAATGAAATGTTCAAAAATACTATTTGTTTTGGCTCTAGTGCCTTTGTAATGAAACTGATGCCCTTGACTGAGGGAAAATGGACTTTTTATTCTCGCTCTCCCATGAAAAGTTCGACCCCCTGTATCCCTTCCACATCATGTTTGGGTCAAGCTATTGTTTAATCCTGTAGTAGTGTTTGTATTGCACTGCTGCTTGTGTATGTTTTCTTTTTTTGCTCTTTATCTCTGTATCTTTGTCCCTTGCGTGTTTGCTTGGATTTTAGGACGTGTAAGCTGTACTGTTGTGCTGCTTTTTTAAATTCAAAAAAGTGGTGAAAAAAAGAGGACACATGTTTCTTCAAGAAGCCATACTCTCATAACCTGCACTACTTCCACATTTCTTTTAACTGAATAAAATATATCTGGTCATGTCCTGTCATAAATAATATATATATTCCTGATTATAGATGTGGCTACTTTCAGCCCAGTGTGGCAATACCAAAATCCGAGGATTATCTTTGTTTTTTCTCCATTTGAAACTTGTCATGTCAGAGCACTTGTGCGCCTTATAGAAAGCCATGAATTATTAATAATAAAGGACTGGCTGCTGAGAGAGCTTTGGTCAGGGATTGAAATACTCTTCACTTCTTTCTTTCTCATTCCAAAGTGCTCTTTCTCGTCTTTGGCTTTACCCTCCTAACAGGAAAACTATAACTTGCTACTGTCTTTCTCGCAGCCTAGTTTATCACGCATGAAGAGCTAAATAGCATTTATCATACATACTTTATAAAAGTTAACTTTCTTATCTTTTCTTGAATAATACAATTCAAGTTATTTGTTGTATTTGTTAACTGGGTTGGGGTGTGTTTCACCAAGGCATAGTTGCTAAATATGTATAATTAGAATGACTATAGTTGGAATAGTATTGCCTGAGTCAATCTGAAACGTTTATTAGGCTTTATACTAAAAATTGTGTCTTTCATTTGTAATTTCGAGATTCAGTGTATAGTAAAATAGAGAGACAGATGCATGGGCTCTGTGCAGTAAACGTGCGTCTGTCATTAACACACCCGCACGTATTTTGGCAGGTAAAGCCGCTGAAAAAACGCAAGCAGGCAGAGTGGACAGAGCTCCTCCTGCCCACTCTAATTCCACTCAGCTTGCGAAGGAGACAGAGATTTGGCTGCTTGAAGGAGCAAAGCTTTAGCAGAAGTTGTAGCTCTAAAACTAGTCTCCCTGTTGAGTTGGACTTGGCCATGTTCAGTCCCCAACCGTCTGCACTGTATCTAAAACTCACACTATTTTCTTCTTCGCGAATAGTATAACTGCTGTTTGGATCCATCTATAATCTCTCAACACATTCAGATTCAACTACATGCATCGGACATTAAGAAAACACTACTGGGTAGTGCAACACAAAGTATATTCACAAATAATCAAGGAGGATATTATGCTTTTGTTTTGTTTCCAGAGCAAACAAAAACTTTTTATTTTAACACTCAAGAGCTATGGCTTTTCCTGAATCTCTCATAGGAATAACACATTTGAGAAATGCATTTTCACAGATCTTTTATTAGAAATTTTTATTTCGGAACTTTTTTTTAATTTACTTTTTTAGGTAGTTAGAAATGTAAGTAGCTGGAATCTTATATCCTTTGTTAGTTGATAATTAGTCAGTTTGAAAGTGTGTTAGTTAATTAGTAGGGTGTTTGACAGTCAGACAGACATCCATAGGCAGAATGATGGATGGATGGATGGATAGATAGATGGATGGTAGATAGATATAGAGATAGACATAAAATTTTACTGATCTTTCACTTTACTCATTAAAAATACACTGTACTATGTTATTATTATAATTGTACTGTATTATTACTTTAGTTAGATAATTACAAACCCAATTCCAAAAAAAGTTAGAACAAAGAACAAATTGTAAATAAAAATAGAATGCAATGATGTGAAAATCCATCAGAATAAAACATAGATGACATATCAAATGTTTAAACTGAGAAAATGTATAATTTAAAGAGGAAAAATTAGGTGATTTTTAAATTTCGTGACAACAACACATCTAAAAGTTGGGACAAGGTCATGTTTACCACTGACACATCCCCGTTTCTCTTTACAACAGTCTGTAAACATCTGGGGACGGAGGAGACAAGTTGTCAAGTTGCTCAACTGTCTTAGGTCTTTTTTGTCATATCTTCTGTTTTTGATGCTCCAAATGTTTTCAACTGCAGTCTGGCCAGTTCAATACCCTGACCTTCTTCCACACAGCCATGATGCTGTAATTGATGCAGTATGTGGTGTAGCATTGTCATGTTGGAAAATGCAAGGTGTTCCCTGAAAGAATCGTCTGGATGGGAGCATATATTGCTCTAGAACCTGGATATACCTTCTCCTCCTTAGTCCAAATGACACGGCACCCCTGATTTCCATAGAGAACTTCAAATTTTTATTCGTCTGAACACAGATGTTTTCCACTTTGCCACAGTCTATTTTAAATGAGCCTTGGCCTAGAGAAGATGTCTGGGCTTCTGGATCTTGTTTAGATACGGCTTTTTCTTTAAACTGCAACGGCGGATTGCATAGTGAATTAAGTTTACAGATAATCTCTGGAAATATACTTGAGCCCATTTTGTGATTTCCAATACAGAAGCATGCCTGTATGTGATACAGTGCTGTCTAAGGGCCCAAAGATCACAGACACTCAGTGTGGTTTTCCGGACTTGACCCCTAAGCACAGAGATTCTTCCAGATTCTCTATAGATTTTGATAATATTACGCAATATTACATAATCCCCCACCAATCCCCCTAATTTTATTTCCCATCTATCCTATCTTTATTTCTGAGAGCCGCTGCCACTCCAAGATGCTCTTTTTATAATTGTAAATGACCTAGCACTGCTCGACTGGTCCCCCCATCTCTTAGTGAACATGGAAGACATCTTTTTAGACTCTTCTCCGCTCTGGGTCCTATGTTAAAACGGCAGAATCAGCAGCTACCTTCAAACGCTGTTTGAATACCCACTTACCTCAACTAAACCCATTTTTCTTACTCAAATGTTCCCCCCCCAAAAAAAACCCCACATGCACAATTCCACAAAGTTTCTTGAGGATATTCTTGTTGGCTTCCTATTTATTCAGAATAGATTGTGTTTACTGATATTGTCTAAAAGCACTTTTGTAAGTCGCTCTAAACAAGGGCGTCTGTAAAGACAAGCCCCCTAACACACGCACACACACCCTAACCCCCCCAGCACACACACACACACACACTATTAAATGTAAGAAGCCCTCACAAGCATGTGCTGTATGTGAGTGCTTGTTGAATTTGGAAACTTATTATTAATTAGTTGCAGTAATAATGACAGTATGTAAATATATATAAAGTTCTCAAAACTATAGGAGTACAATCATGCGTGTGTGTGTGTGTGTGTGTGTGTGTATATATATATATATAAATTACAGTGGTTTTATGTCTTTGTGATAACCAAATGTCTCCCACAAGGATAGTAATATCTGATCTTTTTTAACTTGTGGGAACATTTTACTGGTCCCAACTTTTTTGTTTGTTTTTACCAAAAATATATCCAGTATTGGGCATTTTGTATTCTGAGGGTATTTCAGCTAGTTCACACAGAAAAATTATTTTTTTTACATAAATGCTTTAAAAAGTAGATTTTATTGTTACTAATGTTAAGGCTACAGTTAGGTTAATTAATTGCATTAATATAAATGTCAGTGGAACGACCTCATGACAAACATGTGGGTGTGTGTTTCTGCACAATTGTGCCCCAGCAAAGGTAGTAGGGCCAGAAGAACTGCTGGACCCTGTGGCACCAAATTCAGACAGCCAGTGTCTGGGATTTATCAGGTTCAACTCACCCCCTACATGTAGACACACAAATGCGTGTGCACACACACATGTATATACATATACACACTTGCAGATGGAGGCCTTCATTCTGTTTCCAAAACTGAAATGAACATGATGCTCTGACAGCTAACTTGATGGATGAGGCCAGACTTCTCACAAAGCTAGTAAAAAAATCAGCAAATGTGCTTATGCCTCAGAAAAGTCTCTTTATTTTTGACACACACACATTCTTGTAATTCTCCTGAACTGAGGAAGGAGAACTGTCCCATTAGTAACGACCAACAGGGCAGCCGATATTGAGCGTGTGTGATTGGAGAACACAGAGGAAAGGATTCCAATGTCTTAGGGTGTACTCACATTGAGCATGGTTCTTATGAATTGAAACAGAGTGCAGTTGTCGATCCCTCTACATTGCCCTGCTGATTTGCACTCAAATTGTACTAAATAAAACCGGGTCCATTCCTGCTTTCGTCATCATTGTGTGTCTGTTTACAGAGCTATGTCAGTGGTTGTAATGGCTTTAGATTTAATAGTTATGCTTTGCACAAATAATTATTTTCAAAGAGGAAGCAAGTGTTTCTAACTGTAAAAAAAAGATTTGACCAAAATAACTTATTTACGTAAAGTAAGCATTTTAATTCTTTAGACCACAAATATGCCAAAAGTTCAGATGCGTTGTGACTGTGTGTTTACCGTTCGTATCACAAGAGTGCCACACTCAAGCCTAGTGAATCACACCCCCAGCCAACCTGCAATCATGCCAGATAATGATTCACATTCTGTGCCACGGTGCAATGCAAGAGCAATTACACAATGCACTCTAGGTGTCAAACACACCTGAGCATGAATCAGATTGTGTAGTGTAAGTACAATTGATGTTGAGCACTGTAACCACATCAGGATGTGATATCTATGGACTGACCTACGTAAATGTCTTCAGTTCCAAACTGTCCTCAGTTAGAAGGTTAAAAACCTGAACTGGACCTTATAAATATAGCAGTTCAAATACAAATACACACACATATATGGAGAAAGTGTGGTCATGTGTAAATAAGTTATTTACCAGGATGAAGTAATGAAGGATGTTGCCAAATGAACATGAACACACCTTTATTTCTCAGGAGGCTAATTAATTTTGCTCGATAACAGTGGCAGGGCGTAGCTTGGCAAGGGCAGAAAAGAGATAATGAATTTATATTACAAAATATTTATTTGTTTAATTATCTGAGTAACATTTTTTTAAATGTTGTTGAATCAATTACTATTTTTAAGTAGAACCATTATTACCCTTAACAAATTTTAGCTGTGATTTTTCTTCAACAAGCATTGAGTTGTGGGTCTGGTAAGGCAGTGACTCTTATAGGCAGAGCTTTCTAAAGAAGCTACAGGTCTGTAAGAGCCAGATATCCTGCTTGTTTTTGAGTGACCAAATTAACAAATAAATTTTTTACAAATCCTACAATATGATTTCTTTTTTGTCTCTCATAGTTGAAGGGTACCTATGATAAAAAGACTTCTCTCATATTTCTAAATAGAAGAACTTGCACAATTAGTGGCAGACTAAATATTTTTTTTGCCCCACTGTATGTCTTAGGGACCCATCATATCTGTGTTACCTTCTGGTTCTCTTACACACCCCACATTTATTAAACACATTTCCCCGCCCACAAAGCAAAGTCCGCAGCTAATGTTTCATGTCCTATCATAAGCATTCATTGTATCGTGATGGTTGGCTACATGGATGAGTCAGCTTTTTTCTATCTGGTGTCTCTTGTAATAGTATGGTTCCTAATAATCCAGTCCACATCATGATGTTGTCCATCTAGATTATTCTTAGTCTTGCATGTCTTCAGACTCCCTCCACAAGTCCTATGAAAGTGAAAGTGCATTTCTTAACCCATCCGTGCAGTGAAACACACACATAGACACACACTGGTGAAGGGATCACACATGCCCGGAGCAGTGAGCAGCCAGCAGCCAGCACAGCACCCGGGGAGCAACTGGGGGTTAGGTGCCTTGCCCAAAGGCACTTCAGCCATGACTTGTTGGTACTTGGAATCAAACCAGGGACCTTCCGGTCGCAAGGCTTTGATCCGTCTTAGTTTGGTGATTGTTTTAATTGACTTATTATTTTAAATCTTTGTAAATTTGTCAAGCACACTTTGCCATTATTGACTTCATGTAGTTCTTGTGATGTGGCCAATAAGATGATGTTATCAGCGTGAGGTTGTTAATGGTCCTTCCTTCAATCCTGAAACCCAGTAATCCCTAAGGAACTTTTATCACTTGTTCTTCTATAATGTTGCTTCCTGACTCTTTCAGAACATTCAGATCACTCTGTATTTGATAGTTTTCACCATGCAGAGCAGATACAGTCACTTCTGGGTCACACATGCTTTCGTGGATCCTGGCTGTGTTTTCTTTTTGTTATTTTTAGCACCAATTTTGCATTGTGGGTAAAGAAGTGGAATCCCGCACTGGTGCGCTTAGATTCCGTGATACAACATACAGCAAATAGACCATGGCCTAGATTTCCCAACAATGTTATTTTTGCTCTTATCGCAGTCAAAACTATATGCATACAAAACTATAGCTTTTATATTGCCTTGAGGGAAATTATCCTTTGCATCTTAGTTTTATTGATATTCTTGATTGTCTGCACCTGCATCAATGGCTACTTAGTGTTTATGTCAGTGGGGGTCATATTAAAGCTGTAGTTTTCAAACTGGAGGAAGCTGGAGCTGTTTTGTGGATTATGAGAGCTGTTTACACTAAGGATTTGGCTTCCATTTCTCGAACTCATCAGCGCAAAGAGTTTGATTTGATCCTAAGTTAAAGTGTGCACATTAGGACTGCAGGGATGTCCCGCAATGCTCTTAGATCAGAGTAATTTAGGTGATCTATAATATTAATTTTAGAACACATCCCCACTGTGTAAACCTAGCCACTGTTGACCACTCAAGCCATATAAATCGGTACTGAGCAGAGATATTAACCAGGCTAAGCCTTAATGAAGTAATATTGCTTAAGTCCTAATACATGTACTCAGAACCAAATAAGTTACCCAGGAGAATGTGTATTATTCTGAAATGTATGTGATTTTCAATAGGCTTTCATTAGACAGGAAATACAATATCCATTTCTCCAGTCAGTACTACCTGCGCAGCAATGCGGATGCACTCCTGATTTACAGGCATGCATCATCTTAGTAAATCAAACCCTAGAACCAATATGTTACTCAGTTAGTACTCAGTAAGTCTCAGTTAATATATACATGTCCATCTAATCATTCACAGCCCACAGGGAATTCTATGTAAAGTTCATGTTTCTGCTCTGCACTAATATCCTTTATTGTAGATTCCTGAGGGTTATGTCTCCAGAGAATTCCAAATTTTGGCATCATAACCCTCTGGAGCCTGCGGGCTGCGAGTTGTTCATTATTGGTGGAGTAGATACGTCTGCAATTATTAAAACACGCATTTAAATTCACATATAAGTGAATAAGTGACTAATAAGTGAAAAATTGTAAAAAATATTTGCTAGACATCAATTATCCGCCCTGGCACATCCAGCAATGGGTCGCGTTTAATCTTCTGTGCCTGACTGTATGTGGTGTAATTGCTCTTTTAAAAAAAACTATATGTGAAAGACAAAATAGGGAATCAATATACAAATAATCCTTTTTGAAATCTGGCAACTGAAGGACTTTTAGAACTCCTCTGTGATCTCATTTAGGATTCATCGAAGCAACCATATGTTCTCCCTTATCAGATTACATGTGAAAGTGTCAAGTCTTCAAGCTCCTAAAGGCTTCTGCTGATCATTTCTCATGGAGTCAAGCCATTGCAGCCCAAGAGCTTAAAGTGCTTCATTTCCCTGACCAATGACCTCGACCATGTCTTGTGACTATCGATTTTCAATAGCTGAAGGATCTATACCACCCAGAGAGGAGGAGAGACGGGGCGGCACTTGATCACTTGGTTCACCCTTTTTCCCAGCCCCTATCCAACCCGTTTTCAGATTTCTGAACAGGGATAGAACATTTCTCTTAGCTTTAACAAGCATCATTATTTAGCAGACTAAGGCAACTTTATTTTATTTTCATTGTGTTTGTTTGGACAATGTGCTTGTTTTTAGTGCAATACATTATAAACCACAAGTTCCAGACATTTATTTGAGATCTGAGGTCATATAAGTGAACTTTCTGTCATTGCCGTTTTAAAGATCTTGGTATTGACCACCAATTTTGATCTTGTAATTAAGATTATGAAGTATTTATAAATATGATTGAATTAAAACTTAAACAAAATGGTCCTGCTATGAGTTTTATATGCCTTAAATGTTAGGTATTCATAGAAATTACAAATTATATTTAGTCTGCACATATTATTTAGTGATGGCATTTTGGTGAAGTGGGTAGTGCTGTCGCCTCATAGCATAAAGGTCCAAGATTTGATTACTCAGTAGGGCATGCTGGGTCATTTCTGTGTGGAGGTTTTATGTTGTCCACTTGGGAGTAAAAAACATGCGATAGGATAATTAGTGTTGCCAAATTACCCTTACAGCTGACACAAGATTGGGAAAATCAGACAGCTTATCCCTATACCACAAAGAGCATATATGAAGCAAACCATTGAGAAGTAATGATGGCGTATGGCATATGATGACATTATGGTATATAATCCCACACTGCAAGACCATTTTGTTGAGAGGTTCAGTAAAGAACACATTTTTAGCTGCTATTATTATAGATCTATAGATAGATAGATAGAGAGAGAGATAGATAGATAGATAGATAGATAGATAGATAGAAGGTCCTGGGTTAGATTCCTGGGTGGGGCTAATCTGTTTGGAGTATCCCAATTTCTGCATGGTTTTTATCTGGGTGCTCTGGTTTCTTTCAACAGTCCAAAAATATGCGGTTGGCTACCCCATCTGTGCAACCAACCATTATGATTCGATAACAGCATAGGACACAATACATTTTGATGTTTCCAGGGGACACTACATTAGCAACTTCCAGAGGCACTTGTTCTCAAAAGCCTGAATACTCAAACTCCTGTTTATAACACTCCTTGTTTTTTTTCAGCAGCATACACTCTACCAGTTCATTTATTCAGCTTGCTACAAAACAGGTTCAACTCAACTGTTATATTGGCTGAACTACTTTCTTTATGTCCTTCCTCTACATTTCTATTGGAGCAAGGTCACAACATTGCATTCCAGAACCTTAATTCTATTGGTATTTAACCATTATTTATAAGTATGACTTGTGTGCTCAGGGTAGGTGTATTTCTACGTGAATTACATGCTGGTATAATTCAGAATTCATCGCTGCTAGCCGTCCTGAAAGAGATGCAGCAAAACAGGCCCTAACCTGATACACGCACCATTGTGTTTCACGAATGGAATAGTTTTTTTTTAATAGAATACAGTGTTTTCCATTTTACAAATATACTGCTTCTTTTATACCCTAAAAAGATTTCTGTATGATGGCAAATTTCTAATATTGGAGCATTTTCCAAAATAAATAAATATATGAAATAAATAAGAATTTGTTTAACATCTTATCAAATTTGTGGTCAAAATGGACGCAGAAATATAAAAAAATTCTAAAAGGCGTACAACCTTTCGAGCATCATGGTGGATTTCAGCCCAGATTTAAATTGTACCATTTTCTACAGTGTAAGAGTCAATATAAAAAAGAGAATTCACTATTTAAAAAAACATTTAATTTATGGACTGTGCATGACAGTAAGTTATGGCAAGACACAATAAGCACCTGCAAATAAAACTCCTATATTTGGAATTCGCACCCTTCCATACTGATCCCTGCTTCCCTCTAGCCTCCACACTCTCCATTTCCACACCAGCACCAAGGCAGAGCAACAAGTTGGCTAATAGGAAATTAACCCCCCTTCATTCTATGTTTTGGATATTGTGTACAAGAGCATGTGTGTGTGCTGTGTGTATCCTTGTGCATATATATGTGTGTGTGTGTGTGCCTGTGCCATTCTGCACATGGCAGATTGCAGGATCAGGCTGACTGTTAGCGGCAAGCTCAGCAGTGCCGGGCGCGATCTGCCATCTTCCCGTGGATTTACAGCTGACGCTGGTGCTACTTCAATTAGCTCTATAGCACACAGATGTTGCTTAAATGTTGCTGCTAATGATACTGCAATAAGCATGAGATTCATGCCACATTCACAGGCATGTAAATTTCTCAAGTGGTACAATTAAAAGGGAAATTGTGTCTAGGCAGAGAGTTAAAAGAAGGGAGAGAGAGGCAGCCATGGTGGAGATGCCAGTTGGAAAGCTGGAGGTCTATTCTGTACCACAGCCGAGCTCCATTCCACTTTAATTGCTTATTTGCGAAAAACAAAAGGAGGCTTTTGTTTTTTTGCTCAACTGAGAATGGAGCACTTTGTTGTTGGGCTTGGAATTGAGTGCATTTATTGACTTGTTTAATAACACCGTTGTTTAATATTAATTTTTTAATTCAGGAAACATTGCTTCTTATAATGCGGTAGGTAATTTTTTTCTATTGTATTCCTATACAGCTTCTCAACATCTCAAAAAAGGGGGGAAGGACATACTGTATTCAAAACATCATGTCTTATTCGCTGGTGTCGGATGTTGAAAGCAAACTGCAGTCAGTAAAGGCAAGATATACTTCTTTTTCATATTGATAACGTTTTTCTCACGTATGATTTGCTTATTAATCAGTCTATTAACCTGCCATGTCATATATCATCATCGCCTCATGATGGTTTGCTGCACGGATGTGTCAACTTTCCTCAATGCCCTTGGTCTGTTTTTGTTGTACAAATCTAAAATCAAAAAATGAAAAATCAAATTTTATTTATCACGTACATAGTAATACACAGTATAACCTGCAGTGAAATGCTTCTTTCGACAGTCTGTCCACATCCAAGCTATCAATAAAGATTAAATCTATTAAAATGTATAGAAAGGATATGTGTACAGACAAATAGTTAAAAAAATAAAAATATGAACATATAGAAAACCAGAATATACAGAATAGTTTGTATATGTATATATATGTGTGTGTGTGTACATATGTACATCTTTATCTTTATGTGACTGTGTGTGAGTTAAATATTTGTGTTATTGTCCAAGAGTATTGTATTATATTGTATATTGTGTATTGTAGTGTAATGTGTGTTGTATTGTAGTGTAAATCTAAACTCCTGTTGTCCGCACATTTTTTTTATGAGGGAATATGAAGACTTGTTGGCTGATGGACAGAGTGTACTGAAGAGCTGGCTTTCAACTATAATTTTTTATGTACACCAGTGGTCGCCATGCTAGTTGATTGCATTCTATTTTCAACCACATTTGCTCCTGCAGTGACTCTCTGAATTCAGGATCCATGCCGCAGGATTCATTCATTCTTTTTTTGGAAGCGTGATTATTCATTCAACAGGTGTTGTGCTGAGTCCAGCATCCATGCTGGGAGATGCATTTCTTTTGTAGAAGTGCACATTCTGGGGCAGTCGTAGGCTTGTGGTTAAGGAACCAGCTTTGCGACCGGAAGGTCTCTGGTTCGATTCCAAGAACTGACAAGTCATGGCTGAAGTGCCCTTGCCCTCACTGCTCTGTGCACGTTTGCTCACTTAACCTGTGTTTGTATTTGTGTTTTTCACTGCACGGATGGGTTAAATGCAGAGAACCAATTCCGCTGTGTGCAAAACATAGTGGCAAAATGTATCACTTTCACTTTCACATATTGAGAGTCACACCCTATGTAAATCAGTGATTTCAATTTCTATTGCCTGAAACATCTTATTCTTAGATCGGTATTAAAATAATGTGAATTTCTCACATGTAATGACTGCTGTGGTAAAGATTGTACATTCAAATAGCCCAAAAGCTCTTAATTATTGCTTGTTGTTCATTAATTAATAAATAACTTATTTTTATGGCATTTTTTGAAACTATATATCTTGGTGAGGTGGCATTCAAAGTATTGTATTCATTTAACTGGTATTCATCTGACTTCTCCCACCATGACCAGCACTCAGTTGTACATTAATGAGGTAAGTTTCATTTGTTGTTATTAGAAACAGTTAAGTAGAATAAGCCTGGCATTTATAGTAGTAGATCTTTGTTCAGATATCAAATGGTGATCTTGTACTTGTAGAGGTTGGTGTTCAATGATTTAATCATTTGACAATGATTTTTTTTAGGGACACCTGGCTAATAAAAGGTCGGTCCAAATTTTTTGATTCATTACAACACTTGAACAGCTTTAAGAACAATAACACTCCCCTCTCAGATAAACCACACAACTCTACTAATGCTTTTAATTGAACTGTGTTAGTTTTGCTATATCAACATTTTCAGTTAGTACATATTCATATAAACACACGTATTGTGCTATAGATAAAGCAGATAAAAGTAACCCTTTTCCAAAACAGCATTGTTTTAAATTAAGTGTACATTCTTTACTTATTAAAACATGCGATTCCTTGACCATAACCCTAGGGAATGTACTAATATTAATACCTACATGATTTTAAAGTGTCAGCTAGAAGCAGTGTAATGAAACTTAAGGATTGCATTCTTGTATTTACCATGAACTTATTTCAGGTCTATAGATATCGTCTATATGTGTTGTACATTAGTATGTCCGAATGCATTTTATTGTTTTTATAAATTCCAGTTGATTTGATTCGTCCGCAGATACAGATATAGGGGTTAGACAATCTTAATTAATTTCACAATGCCCCAGTAAGATCAGAGTGTGAAGGTTCAAATAGCAGGGTAAGAGCACAGTTTTGCTCAAAATATTTGAATGCACACAACATTATGGGTGACATAATGACCAAAGTTTAAAAAGATGAAAAATTGTTGGTCTTGCTGTGTCCAAGACAGCAAGTCTTTGTGATGTATCAAGAGCCACTTTTTGGTGTTTTGGAAGAGCATCAATCCCTTCACTATCCCCCAAGGATTCCTAACCCCTATCCCTAACCCAGCCATAACGTTAACAAAACAACCCTCATTACTTACCCAAACGGTAACCCAATGATTATGACTATACCTAATCCAACCCTGACATCAAACAATGTCATCATAGTCCATGGTGATTCCTGTCTGACCTCATCTGTTAGTCGATTCCTGTCTGACCTCATCTGTTAGTCTGTGATATCACCAGTATAGGGCGGCTCATCGGGGCTATATAGCTGAGAAGGATAGGAGGTCTCGACCCTGAAGTACCTGTAGGTCTGGGGGGAGTGGACTGGGCTCCGGGGTCGCTGATGAATCAAGGGCTTTTTTCTTTTTCTTCTTCCTCTTTAAAGAAGTGCCGCCCACCGAGGCGAGCAACGCAATTCCAGAGCTGCACCAGCTGGGCAAATACGATCCACTATGCCACTCCTCTGGAGTGTGCACACTCCGGGCACGTGTGCTCACTATACTAGTGTGTGTTTATATACAGGAAATATTCCTGAGCCATTTTGTGATTTTTAATACAAAAGCATGTCTGTATGTGATGCAGTGCCATCTAAGAGCCAGAAAATAACCTATTGCCAATTAGTCCTATAGATGTTCCTTTTTTGTAGTTTTAACTTTTCCAGCCTCTTCTTACCCCGTCCCAACTTTTTTAAAATGTGTTGCTGGCACGAAACTTCAAATGAGCAAATATTTGGCATAAAATTTCAAAATGTGTCACTTTCGACATTTGATATATTTTCTATGTTCTATTGTGAATACAATAACAGTTTTTGACATTTGTAAATTATTTTTATTAAATAAATTATTAATTGCATTCTGTTTTTATTTACAGCTTGTACGTTGTCCCAACTTTTTTGAATCAGGTTTGTATAGGTAACTATTTGTATTATGTCTGGAGGGTCCACGGTTCGATTCCCAGTAACTCCAAGTCACGGCTGAAGTGCCCTTGGGCAAGGCACCTAACCTCCAGTTGCTCCCAAGGCTGCTCACCGCTCCGGGCACGTGTGCTCACTTTACCAGTGTGTGTGTATATGTGTGTTTCACTGCACAGATGGGTTAAATGCGGAGGACAAATTCCGCTGTGTGCAAAGCATAGTGGCAAAAATGGATCACTTACTCTGGGTAGATATCCTCATCAGACGACGAGGAGTACATACTCCAGAGTATGTACTCCTCGTCGTCCGTCAACCAGCGGCGTATCAGGACCATAAAATGTCGGCCTTTGATGAGGAATTCGCTGAAAAGTCATCTCCACACAAATCCTTGGCACAAGAGCGCCTGGGGACTATGAGCCCCTCGGGATCGGAGAAGTTGTGACAAGACCATCTTTAGAATTGTGAGACATCCCCATTTCCCTTTACAATGATCTGTAAACATCTGGGGACTGAAGAGACAAGTTGCTCAAGTTAAGATATAGGAATGTTAACCCATTCTTGTCTAATGTAGGATTTTAGTTGCTCAACTGTCTTATGTTTTTTTAGTTATATTGTCCCTTTTTATGATGCACCAAATATTTTATATTTGGAATGCAGGCTGGCCAGTTCAGTACTTGGACCCTTCTTCTACGCAGCCATGATGCTGTAATTGATGCAGTATGTGGTTTGTCAGTATCATGTGGGAAAGGTCTTCTCAGGAAGATACGTTGTCTTGATGGGAGCATATGTTGTTCTAGAACCTAGATATAACTTCAGCATTGATGGTGTCCTATCAGATGTGTAAGCTATCCATGCCACATGCACTAATGCAACCCTATACCATAAGACATGCAGGCTTCTGAACTGAGCACTGATAACAACCTGGGTCGTCCTTCTGATATTTAGTCACACCGCGTCCCTGATTACCATAGAGAATTTCAAATTCTCATTTTGAATGAGCCTTGACCCAGAGAAGACGTCTGCGCTTCTGTATCTTGTTTATATACAGGAAATATTCCTGAGCCATTTTGTGATTTTTAATACAAAAGCATGTCTGTATGTGATGCAGTGCCATCTAAGAGCCAGAAAATAACCTATTGCCAATTGGTCCTATAGATGTTCCTTTTTTGTAGTTTGAACTTTTCCAGCCTCTTCTTACCCCGTCCCGACTTTTTAAATGTGTTGCTGGCACGAAACTTCAAATAAGCAAATATTTGGCATAAAATTTCAATATGTCTCACTTTCGACATTTGATATATTTTCTATGTTCTATTGTGAATACAATATCAGTTTTTGACATTTGTAAATTATTTTTATTAAATAAATTATTAATTGCATTCTGTTTTTATTTACAGCTTGTACGTTGTCCCAACTTTTTTTAATCAGGTTTGTATAGATAACTATTTGTATTATGTCTGCCTATTTTATTAAACTCTCCATTGATATGTAACCGCTAAAGCTGTCAAGGAAACTCAAGCAGCAAATGAACAAGCGGCTGCATTCACTTTACAGCTAATCTGTGCTCATTTAGCTTTCTGACAGCTTCCTAGCGTCACACAGCAGCTCTGTGTAATAGACAGTTAACCCTGATAAGCAAACCACCTGTGTATTGCATGCTTTAAAATAACCCAGTGATTACATCATTCAATCATCATCTGCTCCTTTTACAGAGTGATTAATAATGACAAATGAAAGACAGTGACAGTATTGTCATGAAAAATGTCAAGACCACTGTTATATTGTTCTGTTTGTTGAATGTATAAAGGCTGTAGCACTAGGATTGTCATTGTAACAACGCCTACCTTGTTTCTGTCATCTTGTTGCTTTTATTGGGCTATTGGAGGGACATTGTGAATTTGCTAATCTTGCAATCTCTGTTGGTGACATTGTGGTGTGTGAACGTGTATTACATGCCGGGCTTGGGAAGTTTGTTATATAAGGTTTAAATGTAAAGCTTGATTTGTGGTAGCCGGATATTAATGTGTCGGCACTGTGATGCAGTGGATAGTGCTATCACCTCACAGCAAGAAGCAAGTTTCAGTGTTGAGTTTGCATGTTCTCCATGTGTTCACGTAAGTTTACTCCAAGTGAACTAGCTTCCTCCCACAGTCCAAAGGCATGCATGAATTTTAAATGATAATTACCCATGACTTGTGTACTATATACTGTATATAAACTATTGTATGGATGTAATATTTTTTAGACATTTTTGCTGAAAATAATGTAAAACAGTTAAACCCAACCCGAATATTAATATCAAATACAGTGTTATTTTTCATTAGTTGCAGTTCTGGCCTGATGCACAGGACAGCGTGAGGAAAAGATTGACTCGCTGTGGTGACCCCTGATAAAAGTTATGGCTAATATTGTATATTCTTATTATTGTTCATATTGTGATTGTGGTATTTTGAAGACTATTATTGCTTTTTTTGAAATCTCAGGTACAGGATTTAAGAAAAAAGTGTAAGAAAAAGACAAAACTGAATTAAAAATGACGCCAAAGAAAAACGAAAGAAATGCTGTGGAAGTGAATAATGTGGTGGCAAGTATTACAGGCACATATACGAGGTAAGCATGATATGGCATGTTAGCGTAAAGGGAACTGATCTGTAATTCCATTATTAAGCCTCATTAATACTCCCTCTTTGTATAAATGGTTTTACCGTCACTGCCCATATACTTCCTTGCTATTGGAGCAACACATCCAATAGAGGGCATGAATTCTATAAATAAAATCTTGTAAATTATGTAGATAGATTTATCTATATCATATAAATTGATATAGATAAATCATATAAATTATTAAAATTATATACTAACTTGTCTTCAAAAATTTCCACCATTTTTTCTTTGTGTCCATATAGAGGTGATCGCATGTTGCACTGCCCCCATGGTCTCTAGTGGTATTGCACATTCAAGTCTGTCCTGTCCGTATCCATAATCTTTCAGAAAACGTGCAAATTACGCACGGAATTAACGCAATATAGGGACAGAATGCTCCATTCATATCCGTACGTTGTAGAATAAATGAGGCTTTAAGCAACTAATGGACTGTATCATTTTGAAGATGTGCTGTTCAATAACATGGGCACATGTACAAACCTAGCTCAGACTAGGTAGCTACTTGGATGGTTGTTAAAATGTATCTCAACAATCAACCGTTTGTTCAGATGACCACACGATGCATTACATATGGATTATCAGTATCACTTTAAGCAAATATTCTCTGTGTAACGCATATTTGCACATCACGTTTTTGATTAGTAGCCCAGTTGGACTTCTATATCCTTTCCATATTTATATGTTTGGTATTAGTTGTGTGTTTATGTGATAAACATATACAATTAGCATAACATTATTACTATTATTTAAATATTATTATAGTATTATATAAATACACTCATATGTTTTATCAATAAACTGGCAATTTGCAGTTCTAGCAGTTGCTAATTGGATTTTTTTTTGCCTTGTTATCATAGTGGTCAATGAAAATAGATTAGCTGTCTATCTGTCCGTCTATCTCATTTACACATTAATAGTGTTTGCATTTTTATATTTTATGGCACAGTGTCATAGTGGGTAATTCTGCCACATCATAGGAAGAAGGTCTAGCTTATTCCTGGATGGGGACCTGGGTCCTTTCTGTGTGAAGTTTGCATGTTTATCCCCATGTCTATATGAGTTTTCTCCAGATGCTCTGGTTTACTCCCACAGTCAAAAACATGCATGCTAGGTAAACTGGAGATTTTCCCCAAACCCTAACTTGTCTAAAATGAATATAACTTTTTGAGCATTTCCACATTCTCATGCTAGTTAGTTTCAAACAACATAAACATAGGTTTGTAAAGTTCCATCTTGCTTCTGCATTAATCATCAGCTTCACAGCTAGGTACAAGAGCTACAGGTCTTGATGTCATGGTTTTTCCAGCATCAGCACAAATTCTTGCGAGTGCTCCAACATGAGAGCACATTCACCATCTGTCTTTAACTACAGAGACATACACAGACTCTGAGCCATGGCAGACAACTCGCGAGCCCCAACCGGAGCCGGATTGATGGAACCAGGCTTATTTCACATACACGCACAAACACACGCACACATGCTGCTAAACCGTAACGCTTGGTGGTTCTGAGTGTTGGTTGGTCAGTGTTCTGCACCAAAGATTGTGTCTAGTCAGCAAGCTGGAGACTTTTTTGAGCATTATTCAAGCCACGCACACCTGTTTTTGTATGACGAGCAGAAGGAGGGGATGCACATGTGGTAACCACTAGTGTAGCACATATTGCTAAGGATAATGTAAGCCTGCTGCTGCCAAGTTTATTGTCTAAATGAGATAACAGCAATCACTTGCACAAATTCCTGCATATACATTGGCATGTTCTGAGCCAGTGAGTATACAGCCAGTTAGAGATGGACACACAGCTGGATGCAAATGAGCATTCAAGACAACACTGTGCTTTATGTGTAGTTCGCCTTGTATCTCACACATATAGATTGCATTATCCAGCAGGAAATACAAAGCTTTAAAATAACTACGGCCTGATTAACTTCCCAACAAGCCATTACACACTTCTCCATGGCTGGAGCCGGTTTTAAAGGTTAATCCCTGAATTGTGATTCATTGTCACTTTAGCATTTGTATCTGGCTTAGCCTGTGACAGTTCCTGATTGTTTTCAGGTATTTAAGTGCGGAGGTTATCTGCAGTGTGACTTATTATCTGAACTTGACTCGACTGAATCAGAAATTTAGGTGAGGTGTGAGAGTGGTAAACCTTTAAAAATATAGAGATGTGTCCTGTAAAATGATAATTCAGGAAAAAAGGTGAGGAATATTTATGCAGTTAGCTGGGAGATGACCTTAAATTACTTAAGCTGTTTTTGTTTGCTTCCAATTAGGGGTTGTCACGTCCACATTATAGGTTTGGTACTGGAATTCCTATCCTGATGAAACCATCCTATACTTAGACAGGGCAGCATAAGCTATATCTAAATCAGTAAAACATATAATCGAATGATCACTAGATTAGGACCTGGCAGATAGAATGTGACCAGTGATAAAGTGCCTACGATTGGTAGTTATGTCATAAGCTGGTCACACTCAGGTAGTTGGAGCTTGCAGGTGTGATGCCAGTGCTTCAGCAACAGCTGCACTTGTAGGTTGTTTCTGTAACATGATATCATAGGTGTATTAAAAGTCAAGGAAACATCAAACATCCAGCTGAAGGTCAAATAGAGACTGGTTACCTGTGATTTACCTAAAAGTCAAGCATCAAACTAGCGAGGATATATAATTTGGTTTCTTCCGTGGATATGGGACTACTTGCACCACATAATTTAGTCTGTTCCACAATGTCTGCATTCCAATATTATTAAAAAAGGTAGACCAATATATTATTACTCATGTATTCTTATACACTATATTTACAAAAGTATTTACTCACCTATCCAAATTATCAAAATCAAGTGTTTTAATTACTTTCATAGACACAGGTCTATGAATGACATACCAAGACATTTTGGACAATGCTACCATCTTTAGTGGGAACAATTTAGAGCTGGCCCCTTTCTCTTCTAACATGACTGCAGCAGTGCAAAAAGGAAGGTTCATAAAGACATTAATGACAGAGTCTGGTGTGGATAAAGTTGTCTGGCCTGCATGTAGTCCTGACCTAACCCGATAAAACATTTTTGGGATAAATTAGAGCATAGACTGAGAGCCAAGCCTTCTCGTCCAACATCATTGTGTGACCTCATAAATGCGCTTCTGAAAGAATGGTCAAAAATTCCTATAAACACACTCTTAAACATTGTGGACAGCCTTTCCAGAAGAGTTGAAGCTGTTCTAGAGTCAAGGCAGGTGAGTGAATACTTTTGTAAATACTGTAAAGTGTAGCAATTATGCACTGTATGTCTAAATTATATTCCACTCGAATATTCATTTGCTTGTAACATATTTTTTGACCGCTGGGCTAGCCTGATAATTAACATGTGAACAAAAAGGTGAATGATGCTGTGTTTTATCTGTCAGAGAGCACATTTGTCAAGAAATCAATTGCAATAAATCACCAGCCCAACTGATTTACAGAACGATTGTGGAATTGATTTGCCTAATGAATCATATCATCCACCCAATTATCTTGTGAGACCTGCTCAACAATAGGCCACAGACGATCAATGGTGGGAGGGAGCAATGGAAGGACAGGGGAATTTAGTGGCACATGGAAGATACTTCTTCACAGGGCCAGGAAAGTATGGTCATCAAGGTCTTCTATTTGACATCGAAGATACACTCAGTAGATAACTGTCTTACATTTTATTAGACTGCATCCAAATTAATTAATTTTCATTTAAGATTTAGGGTACTGCAAATTTTATGCAACCCTTTGCATTGTCAGTAAAAATATCCTAAATTTCCAAGGTTACTTTTTCCACAATATATTAAATGTAAAAATACATGTTTATGTCAGTAAAGAAAACAATATTAATTATTTTTATCAATTATCAATTTTATCAAAATATTAATTATCAATTGCAAGGTTATGGTTATACACAAGGATACATTCACATTACACAAGTCATGAAAAATTTGGTATCTCCAATTTACCTAGCATGCTTGTTTTTGGATAGTGGAAGTACATTCTGACTCAGAAATGACCTCTGTTGTCCCACCCAGGGATAAAACCTAGTACCGACTTACTGTGAAGTGACAGCTATACACTGGGTTTGAGGCAAAATAGTAGTGTGACAGTCAAAGTCTACGGAAAGATTCTCTGTTTCTGTTGGATTTTAATGTTCACTGTATCAATATTTCGGTTAACAATATACAATATTTAAAGCTTCTGAATCCCTCCTTTTTTTTTACACTTTCTTTTATTTGGGAGCCGAATCACATTACTGTAGTGACCTTATTTCATCATCTGATGTGGTTCAGCAACGCTTCTGTTCTGGCCATGCTTTAGACTTGCTCAGTGGTCATAATCAACCATAATAACCTCATCGATGTCTGCATGCACATAAAAATTCAAATATGTCTTTCTTCTCCTTTCTTCAATATCCAGGCTTCACATCTATTTGTCGCTACTGGCCAGACTAAGGCTTTTATAATGATTGTCATAGTTTGGTGATGATGTTAATTGAGTTTTATGTTTTGCTTAGCAAGTGATATTATGTACATGACGTACAAATTTACAATTCTCAATTATATAGTCTACTTTGACCCAACTCTTTCATGAAAAATGTAAATATTTTTAATACATTCCTATTTAGACCATGTAGTGTTGCTTGCTCACCTGTGAGACAGGATTAAAACAAAAAAAATAATTGTACACTGATCTGTATTATAAATGTCATTTCTCTATGATTCCAATCTAGGTTTATATTGAATAAATGGTTATAAATTTGGAATTGTAATGGTGAATATAGGATGCAAAAGCAATTTTCTCTTTCTCAGAGCCACCATAAATGTGTCATATCTAACATGTGAGCAACAAAGGTGGACCAGACAAGGTGATTGTCTGTGATTTCACAGTAGTTGCACAAGCCTAAATGATTTAATAAGTAATTTACATTCAGACAAATTGTTTTAACTAAATCTCTTTATTTAATCTCTTTATTTTAATACATTTATTTATTTATATCTAGCCATCCGCAGTCCAAGTATCTTGCATAACATTGTGTCTGGTTTAAGATAAGCTATAGCTTTGTTAAAAGTGTTACATTAGTCTTAACATCAGCACTGTTTTAAAAGTTGAATAAAAGAGGCAGTCTTTTGAGATTCTGGGTTAAAAAGGCAGCTATTGTAGAGATAGTTGTGGATTTATATCAAAGCCCGGGTTGGGTGGGGGCACTTGAACAGCTGGTGTCAAGTGTCAGAGAGGAAAGAGAAGGAATGAACGACAGAGATGAGGAAGCATCAGAGAGCTCTGCAGGGACCATGGGTACTGACAGTTGAGACTGTAAAAACAAAGATCATGCCATGTAGTGGGAATGTGTATGTGGGAGAATTGGGTGATGTGACTAGCTGAAAAAAAAGAAGAGTTGGCCTTGTCTCTGAGCGGTGCCCAGTAGACACCAGGGACAAAATCCCCTAACTACCCCTATGACCGTTCCACCACAACCACAATACCTGTGATTCGAGTTCTCAACACTGCTGTTAACAGGGATGCTTTTATTTTTATTAGACAATGATACACCATGGACTACATGGATATCCCTTATGTTATCATTTCAAACCTTTTGAGCTATACTTATTTAGTAAAATATCACTACTGCTAATGCCTGTCCCACACAGAGGGATTTGAGAAATCTTAACCAATGTTTAAAACTTGGAAATCCTATACATTATGACATATGTCATTAATTGCTTCATTAAATGCGTGTTAGTTCCAAAGTCCCCACAATACATGATTCCCCCTTGATTAAAACACCCCGCACTTTCAGATTATACTACAGACTGACGGCTTCCATCCTCAAAATCTTGCAAGAGTTTCTTACAAACTGCTACATCGCCAGAGCAAGCTGGAGATTCTTATGAATCTTAATAAACATGCCAGATAACAGTGAGACTGTTGCTATGTTAGTGCTGCTTCAGTATTTATCACTTCTGTTGTATGGATAGACATTATTTTATCACAACTTCATGAGTTTGCCCTCTTACTTAGTGATGCACCTTGCCTGTATGGCCACCATGCTTACATTCACGCAGGTGTTGCATTTATATTGCTTCTGATCGGTCTGTGCTCTTTATGCATGACATTAGACTTGCATTTCTCACCCAGTTATCCGTGTGCACCAACATCAATCAGGCGAGTATTTTCTGCTGCATGAATAATTCTGTTAATTGTTGAGAACTAGAAACAAGCTTTTCCCCTCCATCTCTTTCCTATCCAGAAATGTTAAGTGGATTTTCACAAAAAATGTATCTGTTAAAATGTAATTGAGAGTTGACAACAAGGCATGTTCAGTGCATAATCATAAAAAACAATAATCACCAATTAAATCCAAATGATTCTCCAGTATTGTGCATGCTGTACCCTGTTAGAGGTTATGAACGTTGATTTAAAATACATTAACATCCATCTCAGAGACTGAGGTCAGAAGTGTGCATGCGGCCTCGAACCAATGGATTCTATCCTTTGGGAATCTTCACAGCTCTGATTTACTGCCTGTGAGTATGCTATTGAAAGCAGAGGCTCTATGATAGATAACAATACATAAGCCACTGTTCCAAACCATGTGCCTTACAAAACAGACACAGTAGCTCAATATTGTCTTGCTGTACTCTGGTACAAATTTTAGTGACTGCAGAAATAATTCTCCTAATAATAATAGCAGCAGATGCACCAAGCCGGCCTTGGCTCACTTTGATTGAGAGACCCCTTGACCTTTTGGTTTATTTCAGAATGCATGGACCGGTGTAAATGAATGAGTGTCCATCTCTGTCTGGGGTTATGAGGGATTATTGACTTGGGTTTTATAAATATTTAATGCTTGCATTAAAAAATATGGCAGAGGATGGCCATTAGGGTTAGGTAATAAAGAGGCTTTCTGAGTGATTGAGTGTGGTGCTGGGCTGTCCGGGGCCGATATGAGGCCACTCTTTGATGAACAGAGAACACGTCACACATTGGACCTCTCTGTCTCTGCATTTACAGAATCCACACAGGATGAGAAGCAGGATGATCAACAATGCTGGGCCACAGGCCTGCAGCTGCTCCTGTAATAAGCCATAATGACTGTGCCTTTGTGTCTTTATGTGCGGTGATACTGTACAGATTTTTCCAAATTACATCTATTTTAACATACAGTATATGCATAAGCAGAAAACCCATTTTTTTTACTACTGTAGATCTGTATTTTGTTTATATATCACTCCTCGCACATCCTACGGATTAATTCCACTATAAATGTAATTTGTCAAAATCTCGAGCTAGTTTCTATACTTTTACATAGTAGCTGTTATCTCAACTCAACCTCAAAGAAACATCACTAAATGGCAAGCTGGCAAAGATCGATCCCTAATCTGATTGGGGTTGTTTTACTTCCTCTGATAGAATTTAGATTTGCTCTCAAGTGCTTTTTGCAGTAGATAAAAGAAGTTATTTAAAGGTAAAATGGGGGTTTGATTCGTCCTAGCTGGTATCAAGACGAGGAGCTCTCCTTTATCAAGTTTGTTTATTGTAATAATTGTGTGAGACCCATTTAGGTGTCACGCTGCATCATGGGCAGGAAAAGCTTGCTTATCATCTCGCAGATCATCCATTGGAGGCAAATAGGCACAACAGCTCACATTCAAATGTTGTTCTTTAACGTATCGACACCGCAGCTATCAGACAGCCCTATTATCTGAGGCAGGGACAGATCTATGTCAGCGGGCGGTTGCATAATAACCCGCAAATCACTGATGCAAGCGCTCTGCATCGTGTTAATTGTCTACATTTTGAGTGGGAGCAGAGAAAAATTGAAGCAGAACCATTGTCTTGATGAGAAATTGACATTTTCTGACCTGCTAACCAGAGGCACTCATAGAAGAAGATAACAGCCATGCTTTGTTTTTAAATAGAGAGGCCATTCCTATCTGCTCTTTATAAGGTTTTTGTAGGTTGCTTGATGAGTATGGATTTCACCTTGCACCTTTTTAAACATTAGAACTATAAAAGATTTAAAACGATACCACCACTTTTAGGCATGTGCAGTCCTTGGCTCATGAATGTATCGACTATTTAGTTGCAGTTAATTAGAACGTGAGCAGGTGAACTCTTAGATTCTGTATGATGAAAAATGTGTAAGCTATGTGACTTTGTTATAAATAGCTCTAGGCTTCAGATTAATATTAGCAGAACATAGGATGAGAGCAAAGACATTATAATCATTTATTTATTTATTAATTAATTTATTGTTTAACATCATCTTTGCCACCAGTGGCCATTATAATGACAGGATCAAGGTCATACCCATATACAAGTTTCGACCTATTCGCATATCTATATACAGTACATCACATATATAAATATAATGTTAATGAAACATATATAGATATAACATCAAGTTTATTAAAACTTTTTTTAATTGAATAAATCGGTTACTAAAACCACAATGATTAAATGTTAAGTATTATTATTCATTCTCCTTCTTAAAACAGAAACCAAGCAATATTAAATACATTAGTTCAGAGGCCAGCACTGGGGCCAAATGTGGCCCATGGTACAATTTTTAATTGGCTCACATCAATTTCCAAAACCATAATGGACTTTGGCCTACAGATGAAAATTGCACCTAATTGTATTCTAGTTCTTAGTTTTAATATTTGCTGTTTTAAACAAGACAGCTTCTTCACCAAACTAATAAAATATGAAAATTTGCTGCGGGTGACCAGAATGGCAGAAGCAAAGAAAGACAAGATAGCGAATACAAAAAAATTCAGACACAATTGGAAACTGAATACTTCTTCACTGATATTAAGGGAGGGCTTCATAATTTTCCAACATTTGAAGAATTTTGCTAACATAAATACAATAAAGTTGAGGCAATATACAACCCTATTTCTAATGATGTTGTGACGTTGTATAAAACAGAATATGATGATTTGCAAAACTGAATTGAATATACTGTAAAAAACAGGATATTTAATGTTCAAATTGATAAACTTTATTGCTTTTGTAAAATACAAACTCATTTTGAATATGATGCTTGCAATACGCTCCAAAAGAGTTGGCACAGGGGTATGTTTACCACTATGTTGCATCACTTTTCCTTGTAACAACACTCAATAAGCATTTGGGAAGTGAGGGCACTAATTGGTGGAGCTTTTTAGGTGAATTTCTTTCCCATTCTTACTTGATCTAAACCTAAAGCAATACAACTTAAGTTTATCGACAATCCAGGGTCTGAATTGTCATATTTTGTACTTTATAATGCACCAGACTTTCAATGGGAGACACATCTGGACATCGGGCAAGCCGGACTAGTACCAACACTCTTTTACTACAAAGTCACATTGTTGTAACTCCTGCAGAATGTGGATTTGCATTATATTGCTGAAATAATTAGGGATGTCTATGAATTATGGATGGCAGCATATGTTGCGCCAAAACCTGTATCAATATTTCAACATTAATGGTGCTTTTACAGATGTGCAAGTTACCCATGTCATGGGCACTAACATACCCCCATACCATCAGAAATGTTTACTTTTAAACTTTTTGCAGATAATCTCCACAGTCCTTTGCCTCTCTGATCCAGAGAACACAACATCCATAATTTTCTAAAAATAATTTGAAATGTAGACAGGACTCTTTTCCACTTTGCGTTAGTTCATCTCAGAAGCTGGCGGCATTTGTGTGTTGTTGATGAATTGCTTTCACTTTTCATGGTAGATATTTATCTTGCACTTGTAGATGGAGTGACAATCTGTGTTCACTGACAATGGATTTCTAAACTATTCTTGAGCCCATGTAGTAATATCTATAACAGAAAGATGTTCGATGTCAATGCAGTGCCGTCTGAGCGGTCAAAGTTAAATTTCAATTCAATTTTATTTATAAAGCGCTTTTAACAATAAGCATTGTCCCAAAGCAGCTTTACAAAAAAACGTTTTTA
>JAOUQV010000046.1:3014358-3034678 GCA_028565295.1 Aspidoras spilotus
GAATGCTCTCTACTACTTCATCTAGCTCCCTCCAGAATCTTTCTTTCTCCTCCAACTCACAGCCAACTTGTGGTGCACAGTCACTGATAACATTTACCATTACCCCTTCAATTTCTATCTTTAAACTCATAATCCTATCTGACACCCATTTCACCTCAACAACACTCTTTGCATAGTCCTCCTTCTGGACCACCCCAACTCCATTTCTCTTCCTATCCACCTTTCTTCTCCCCATCATGTCAGCCAGTTTTCTACCTTTCACAGTCATCGTCCCTACATTCAGAATTGCTACCTTCAAGCCTACACTCTTGACTCTCCTGTTCTCTCTCTGTCTCTTCACACGCTTCCCTCCTCATCATCTTCGGCAAACAGTAGCCTAATTTCCGCCAGTACCCTGTTTGTCACCAGCCTTGGTGGCAGTCGTAACATTCAGTAACACGCATTTTTATTTTTTTTATGTTTTGCGCTGGATGCCCTTCCTGACACGACCCTCACCATTTACCCAGGCTTGGGACCGGCACTAGAAATAAACTGGCTTGTGCTCTCTAATGGCTGGTTTAAGCATATTATATCACCTTTGCCTTAAATAAAACCCTGCTATTACACATCATCCGTATTCTTTTTAGCTTGTAATTGTTTAAGTTCTAAAACGGTGTGTTCAGTGAAGCCCCAACTTCTGATGAGACAGAGTCACAGTGAATACGGTATAGACACCTACCTTACAACCTTCATCAAGGTTAGCAATGGAATTTTCCTTTCTTTCTCCCTATATTGGCTAGTGCTACTGCTGCTAGTTAGCTAATGAAGCAAGGATGAGTGACAAACCCCATGTGTGCCTGTAGGTTGTAATTCACATCATGTGTAGATGACGAGGTTCATCTGGACAACTAATGGTGCCTGGTTTATGTCTTAGAAATGTACACCTTTTTCGAAGATGCCGTGGGCATGCGGTTTATACTGGGTTATCCACCGCGCCATATTGTGCGCAAGGGAGAAAGAACTGGCATGAAGAGGCAGGAGTGAAATGGCAGTTGTTCTTCAGGGATCAGTGGGCTGAGCAGGAGAGCTGCCTTCCTCGCGAGAGTGCCATTTTCTTCCAGAAATTCACAAGATGAAAGCATGTCACCAACTCACCCCAAAACATCACAGCTCGCCTTACACTCTTGCCCATGCCACACCACAAAATGTACAAGACCAAGGACATTGTCTGACTTGTTTCCTAATGGCAAAACTTTTATACTAACCTGTGCCATAATTTATTGATGTGTTTTTTTTCTTTATTTGTTTTTTGGACAGGATTAATACATATTCAAATAAAATTAGTTGGAAAACTAATAGTAATAAATACTTGTTTCTATAACAGGTTGGTCCACATTTTTGTTTAGTGTTAGTAAAAGAAGCATTCAATTGTCACATGTACATTTTGCACTGTTCCAGCAGTGTCAGCACTGAGCCGCGAACCTTTGGGCAAATATGATTTCCTTGTTCCTGGAACTACATCTATCAATCTGAGCCGGTACCAAAAATTATATTCTCCAATAATATTTACCTTCTCTTGAAGATGTCACTACAACTGTGACCATGTAATAACCTGTTCACACACACACAGTGCAGTCTCTGACTACCCAAAGAAATGTTGATTATTTGATATTATGTGTTTTAATTTTAGAAAAACAGCTTTTTGGTAAAGGAATGGCTGTAGTATGGTGCTCCTGGGGCAGAAAGGGTTAAGGGCCTTGCTCAAAGACCCAACAGTGTCAGGTCTGGGGCTTTCTGATTAGTATGCCAGAGCCTTTAACCACTGAGCCATCACTGCTTTCAGACTCCACAAGTTGGTTAACATCTTCCATACAAAGGTTTACCCATCTTGACCTCTGCAGCTCTGCTAATTTGATGCTCACCTTTCGGGCCAACCAAGCCTTGCCGGATGTTTGTTGATGGTTCTTCCACTCTAGGTATGCCCTTGACACCCATGGCACAAATGCAGCTGTTGCTGAAATATTCGTACCACATCTAGGGGCATCCGCTATCTCTACAAAATCACTGAAGTCACTCTATTTATCCATAGCTGGTAAATGTTTCCTTTTGCTGTACAATGGACAGATAAACATCTTATATCTGATTGTGATGTAGCCACCAATTAGAGCACTTTATTAGTGAACATAAGCCATTCCTAATCCAGTGATTATTCAGTGTATACTTTATCACTGCTTCATCTCATTCGATCGTTTCTTGCTTTCATCCGATTTGATATCTAGATTTTTTTCAGGGTCTTCTTAAGATATTAAAGATTAAGATTCCACTCAGAAACTAATCACAGACAAGAAATACTTTAATTAAATATTGTGTAAAATGAACATCTTTATACAGTAAAATGTATAAATGTTTACATAAACTTAAAAAAATGTGTATATGAAACAAAAATAGTATTTCCCCCATTACATTGTCAATCTACAATTTTACTGAAATATTCGGACTGATGTTAATAAAACACTGAGTGCATGGTCTAATCAGGCTTAGAAAAAAAAACAAACAAAAAAACAGGTTGCAGTAATGACGATATTCACATATACACTTCATGTAACCTTGGGTTTCTCTAACTTTCAAGGTGACTTCCGCAGCAGCTCCTCCACTTAGCTAAGCTTTGTTGAGCTATCACAAAGCAAATGCATTGCACATTCATCACTCATTCCCTTCTCCATCTGCACCCCCACACACATAACCCCCTCCCCCCTTGCTTCATAATGCTAAAGGAAACTTGTGTGCCAAGAGGGAAGATTTCGGTTTGGGTTTGAAACAAACTACTTAATAATATAACAGGAGATTTACAAAGTGTTAAGTGCACAAAAAAGGAAAAATATAGTTTACTGATTTTGTCACAGCTAGGCAAATGAAACTTTATCGAACAGGAAGGGATTATGTGGACTGCTTATCTAATATGATTCGCTACTACACGGCTGTGCCATGGCGTAATTACAAAATGACATGTACAATATAGAAGATCTTAATTTCGGCTCTTCATATAGGTATATAATACAAAAAATGAACTTTTTTAGTAGTATTCTTATTCCCCTTGGATTATCTCTCTTACTTTGAGAGAGTACAGCAAATTTAAAAAATAGTCCAAAGTATGATGGTTAACGTTGATCACTTTTTTATTTTTTGTAAAAAAAAGGCTTGTGCTTTTGTAAAAAAATGGCTTGTGCTTTTTTACATCATGTATGATTTGAAATATGGAAAATGGTTGGCTTTGTGGTGTATGTTGTTATTAAAACAGAAAAAAAGGTCCAGATTTCTGACATATTTAAAAAACATTAGCGACTCATGATTTTTATTCTTTCCTCCCTGTTCTTTCGATTACTTTTAATGACATTTTTCGTACATTCTATCGTAATACTTTGTTCCCTGTAAACATGGTTGCGCAATAATGTGGTGGGTAAAAATGACTTTTTAATTCTACAAAAAAACTAAATTTACAGCCACAAATTGTACCCCCCCACCCTCACACCCTATATTGGTCGACATGCACATATTCTACTAATATTATTACAGCCTTGTGTCACAAACAATTTATTTGACTATACAACAAACAGGATTTATTAAACAAAAGAAAACAGATAATTTAAAAATGAATACAAAAATAAACAATGGATTTTAGTGTTCTTTTAAGAAAAAATGGATGGAATTGATTTGATCATGTAACAAAATACAAATAAAATTTACAGACTTTGCAATCTATTGATTTTCAAGAGAAATAAATGGCAGCATAAAAATGGCGGCATTAAATTGGCATTAACGTTCTGTGTTGCATCACAATATTGGCTATAATAAACATTACATATGAGCTTAAATGAAAGAACAGAAAGCAATATACAAAAAATTTCCAAAGATAAATACAATATTTATAATCAATATGTTACAAAAAAAACCCTTCGCAATTGAACATGTGGTTTTGTGTTGCATTATATAAGACATATTTTACTCCTAGCTTTTTTAAGCTGGAATAAAACTCTGTACTAAATATTTAAGTGAATCTGGGAAGAAGAAAAAAAAAGATTCAAGACATGTGTATAAATATTTCGCTACAACTTTGGCAAAAATCACAAAAGTCTACAATTGTATAACCACTTACAAAACACATAAGGGAAGAAGGAAGGTGTAGAAGTGAAAGAACGACTTTCTGGTACAAGAAACGGAGACTCCACAGTAGGCTAAGTATGTAATAGAATACAGTGCTAGCAAAAAAGTTGAAAAACATTGCAGATCACACTTGCTTTACAGGAAGCTTTAGCAGTGGAATAATTTTTTCCTTATTTTTCTTTTTTTTTTAAACCAACAGACAGTAGCATTTCGTCTATAGTGTGCTTCTTGAAGGCAAGAGAATTTTTTGAGTTTTTTGTGATATCAAAGTTACAATTTTCTACCTACAATAAGTTAGAAAGATCATTTCTGATGATGAATGCATGATAACATTTCCTCTGCATGTTCCTCCCACGTAATTCATTTTTTAAAATTTACATTTTATAAATCTTATGATTTAGGTTATCTTATTTCCAGTTTGTTTGCTCTGGAGGATTGGCTTGGCCCCTATTTGTCTCAAAAGAAAAAAAAAGAAACGATAACCATAAAAAATTGATTTCACATTATATGTGCGCTATCTGAGCGTCACTCCAGAAAAAGCAACATTCTGAGAGACATTTTCAGTGTGTTGTCATCATACATGGGTTTTCCACAAAGTTGCTTCCTATACACAAACAAGCTCGAGCCAAGATCAGACTGGAAACGTTAGAAAATAGGTATTTATTTTATCTTCTGTGATCGTTTTTTGTTCTTCAAGACGGAGAAACGTGAAAATATTTCACAAAATTCAGTTAATAAATTGAAAATGTTCATGACGTTTCTTGCAGATCGTTGTACTGAATTCTGAATAAAATCTTTAAAACAAAGTTTCTCTCTTTTTTTTATTTCCTCAGAGTTGTTGTTTCACTTCATGGTGGATGCCAGTCATTTCAGTGAAAGGTTCTGCGATGTACCCCGAGGCTCACTGAACAGACGCTGCTGCTTTACAAGAGGTGGAAGTGCAATTTACATTGGAGGTACCACGAGTCCGGACATAGCTACAGAAATACAGAAAGAAAGAAAGAATTAAGTCTTAGATGTCTACAAATACTGTATGTACAATTAAGAAGGCAGAATATTTTTTTCTATCACATTTTAGAGAAAGAAATTTGAAAGAGTGTCACATCAAACATTTTATCAGGAAAAAAAGTGGATCAAAGTTTGGAAAACATTTCCTTTTTCACTTTGCAATGAGATATGCCAGAAAGTCTTCACATTTTAAATGAGGTGCGTTCTGACATTTTGTGGAGAAATTATCCCCACTCGCACACATGTGCGATTTCTTTAAGCGTTTTGTTAATGCCCATCAGAGAGGCCAGACTCCCAAGGGAGCATCCATGTTGACGGCTGAGAAACAACACGGTCACTTTGGGTAACATCACAGAGACAAGGCTTTCACTCGCTAACTTACATTCCTTTAAAAATTGAAAAACAAATGCCTGACTGTTTTTTGTTTCTTACATTTGACTTGTTTATTCGAGATCTAAAGAAAAACACTGTGGTGAAATCACTCTATGCAGCTTTGTTTTGCTGTAGAGAGAAAGAGAGAGCACTAAGATTTATGCACTCTACTCATTTGCACAATTAGCTTAGGTTAGTGAGCTGACTGAATGTTTCCCTCTTTTTAAAATAAAAACAACCTTTAACTACTTTGCGGAGTCATGGTTGAAGTGCTTTTAAGTTTGCCTAAGCACCCAGTGCCCTGGCATTCCTCATTAATTTCTGCAAACCACATATTAATAAGTGGATGCATGTAGCAGCATGAACTTTAATTTCCCAGTTCATTAGCTCTAACGTTATTAATCTTGGATGCACACACTATGGCTAAAAACATGTTTTCAAAGCAAACAACTCGGCCTTGACGAAGAGGAAGCACGAGTGTGGCTCAACAGGCTCAGGAAGTCGTTAATTCGCTGAATGACGCTGTCCTGCTGAGGATTTCACAACTGTTTCTCTCTGTTATCGAGCCGACTTCTGAACACCACCTTGCATTACAGCGTCCATCAAAACAATACCTCTCCCTTGGCACAGGAAGCTCCACGCCTCTCTATGAAATCTTAATGTGTCTGCCATGTGAGCACTGTATAAGCTGTAAGATCTATTGTTTTCAGGAAAAAAAAATTAACCATCTACAATATTCATAGGAAATGAGGAGGTCTCTGACGTGTGTTTGTGTTTTCTCAAGGCTGAGAATATAGTGATCTTTTATTTAGGATTCATTCTGGAGGTGCACAGACATACAGGGCCCTTGTTCATTTGTGACCTCAGAATACCTCCTGAAGTCAATTAAAGGTTTTGGGGGAATTTGTGAATGTGGGAATATTCAGTGGAAATCAGATGCATAGAATGCAGTGAATAATATATTAGTGGAATGGCCATGGCATTTGAATGTTAAGACTTTGTTAGATTTGGTAATTCAGCCACACACGATGCCAAATCGACTGAGTCAAAACCTCTAAGGGTCAAACTCTCCCAAGACGTCAATCATTAATGTTAGATAAATAAATTGACACAAAAGACAGACATGCATGTTCATGCTCCATGCCTGCATGCATTCTTTGTGTAAGTCATCTATTCATCCCTCATACACACATAATTCATTCAAGCAGCCATGTCAAAGAAGCAGAATGGCAGCAATAGCAATAGTTTTCAAGAGAGCCAAAAAGTAAGACAGCAATGTGGTGTCATAAAAGGAGGGAGGCGGCTCTCACCTTGAAGTCCATTGCCATTTGCACTGGTGCAAGAAGGAGGTGGAGATGCTTGGGGCCTGACAACGGGAGCAAAGGCGCTCTTTTGTTTCACTGCAGAGATGACATTGGCAGGTGAGAATGAGAAAATGCCGTGTGTACTGCTACAGTTTGAAGAGAGGCTGACCGAAGAGGCTGCCATGGTAGGGCTCGATGGAACTACTGCAATAGAGCAAACATAGTCACCACTCAGAGAGAGTTTCACTTTCTTTTCTTTTTATTTTTTACTAACAGACAAGAGTCAGGGAGAGCCAGGCCTCGCCTCTTTTTCAAATAATCATGGGATGAACACAAATCAGGGAGGAATGCATACGAGGAAATGATCACTCTTTAGCGGGAAAAGGGTTGTGCGTGAAATTATTTGGGTTGCAAGCAAAATGAATGCAAATAAATGAAAAGAAAACGCAGATTGGGATGAAATGAGATGTCCTGCCTCGGCCACTTGCTGGATAACAGGTGTTTGTATCGACTATAGGAACACACATTTCTATTTAGGTTTTCAAGGAAAAAATTGTTGCTTGTATTAGGGGTTTCAATATTTTCATGTGGGCGTATATATACTGTATATATATATATATAATGCTTGGTTGTTCAGCCTCCAGAGTCATCCCTCCTTTTATCGAGTAGCACACATTTACAAAAAAAATTAAAATTTAACGAAAAGATAATGAAAATAATTGTAACACAAACAGACTGCAAAAGTGTCAAAACAGAATAGCAGCAAATGGAAAGCAGAGGAGGTTCTAAAGAGGTTAATTACCTTGATACTTACTGCCGTAGGGCGAGTTGGCGGAGGAGCCGTTGAGGAATCCAGGCGAGCTCGGAACACCCAGGTTGGGCATGCCGGTGTTTCCGTAGCCATTCATGCTGTTGCTGACGGTGTTGTAGTTGGATTGCTGTGGGGTGCTGCTGGGCACATAGCCGCGAGGCGACACACTGCTTGTATTACGGCTGTAGCCAACTGTGGGGAAACAAACACATTATTTAAGAAACTAGAAAGATTGAGATTGTGATTTTATATATTAGGTGCAAGATCTTATACACAGGATCCTGGTCTAACTTTGATTTAGGGACGCATTGAGCATTTTTGGACATTTTGATCCTCTATAAAATATATGCATGGTTGCAAGGTTTGATGCATGATGCAGTATATATTCTGCACTTGAATATTCTCAAGCATGCTAACAGGAAAAGTACTACATCTTAGAAATGTACAGTATTTAAGGGCTTATGCACATTATTTTCTTTAGTACTAAAGATACATATCACATAAGAGACTACTTTATAGACAAACACCATGATGAATGTTGCAAGGTTTTACTTTAAAAACAAAAAAGAAGCAAGCTGTGACAGAACTGTGTCAGATTGTCCAAGGTACTTAAATTATTTAAATTTTCCAAGTTATAATTTGAGCACCTGGAATTACAATTTGAGCACATCTGCATTGTCACAAAACAATTTATTCATAAAAGTGGTCTGTTATTTAATGTTGGTGCATACAATAAACCAAAACAATCAAATATTTTTTTTAACTATGCGCTAATATGGTTTCAAAGTTTGGCCTTAAGTGAAAGTTACTATTCTGAATTTATATTTTTCTTGAGCAAATTTACTTATATTTGTGCATCTTAACTTGACATGACCATACACCCCGATCTTTACCCTGTGACGTCTCAGATACATTGACCGCCAGCTGGCTGCCGAAAGAGTTGACGCCCATCATGCCGCCGTGGGAAGCAGTGTTGGCAAGAGACGGGATCTGGTTGTGGTTACGAGGTACACTGTAGAGAGCCTCAGCGATGTCTGCCGCCCGCTTCAGGATGATCTCCTGTGTTACAGAAGAATAAAGATACAATATTTGTGAAATACTACATGGTGATTCAATCGAAAGAGGTCTCCCGAATATTTTCCAGATGGTACTTGGTCATTTTTTTTCACGTATAAATCACTTAGAAAAAGTATAGGGAACCTTTAGCTATAAAAGTGGAAAAAATGGGTTGTGCTTCTTCATCTTTGTCTCTGACAGGACTATTGAAGGTTCTAATGTTTAGGTTACATGCAATTGATTATGCATATGTAAAGTTATGTGGTGTAATTATTTGGTTAAGATTCCTTAATTGTAACAGGAGTTAGAACAGGAATATCCCGGGCATCTTTTGAAGCATCTCAGCTCGTACAAATGCAAAGTACTGCTTGAATAAAAAAATGTTTTTAAACTGCACATTTTTGTTAATTTAATGCCAGATTGGGACAGTTTCTAGGCAGCGGAAATTACCACGTTGCTTTTGAATATGTATTAGACTTCTAGAATGTGTTTGATGGAAAAAAACACCTTCTGTAGCTAGTTCAAGGTTATTCTACCATTAAAATCAACCCCTATAATGTGTTTATCTGTGTGTTACATGCATGACTGATTAACTCTGCTTTTCGCCCCATGAACTGCAAATAAATAGGGAGGAGAAAATAGAAATAAAAAACACACCCGGTATAATAACAATAAGCTACTGTATGATTGCCCGCAGCTAGCTTTGAAATGTAGAAAGAGGAGCAGTGCAGGGGAGAGAGGCGCTGATTTAATTACAGCCAGTGTTCTGACGGGGAAGGAGGGGGTGAGAGGTGGAAACAGAAGGGCAGAAGGGGGTTCTAATTAACATGCAGGGATGTACGGGGGTGTATTTTACCTGGTTGTTGTGGGGCATTCCGTAGAGAGCCTCCACAAGGTCAGCTGCTCTCTTTAGTAGAACCTCCTGCAGTGCAAACACATACACACACACACACACACACATACACAAAGACAGACTATAATTAGTTACAGAAATGTAAATTCTAATATATGCACATTCATACTAATCTATATTGGTTTATTTATGATGGTAATGATGTTGGTAAGTCAAAAATCATCAGCACTATTGAAACTTCTGTTAGACGTACTGTCTTATCGGTGCTTTCCGTATGAGATTCGTGTCATCCCTGTCAATGCTGTGCTGAGCTACATTAGTTCATTTGTGACAGCAGCGCAAGAAAAAATTGCTGTTGAACAAAATAATTTTAGTAGAGACTTCCTCCTCAGACCTGCTTCTTTGTTTTTTACATCATGTGTCACATAAGTGAAGTGGAGTGTAACCTCTAATCTAAATGCATTAAAAACTAAGCACTTAAGTTGTGGTCTATGGGGTATTGAACAAACAAACATACACACTTGCAGCGATACATAAAGCAACACAGGCATGACATTGTTTCATCTAAATCCACCTACTTTAGCAATGAGGAACAATGAGTCATTTTCCATATCTTAATTAAACTGGCAGAGTGCTCAAAGACAAAATCTCACCACCTTTAATTTATGCCCCAAATTTGTACTGGAGTTCAATGCCAATTCCTCTTTCTTCTGAACAATAAAGTGAATTAGCTCGGGTTAATCTAGTTCTTTCATAATGGCATTAGGAAATTTTTCAATTAACCTCTTTCACTGGCTGTTGTAAAAGACTTCATAAATGAGTTCTCGTATAGAGCTGCCTAAAAGGCTGTGCCCGGGGACCTGGATGCCCACAAACCCTGTCTTATCCGTGTCTGCATGCTGCTCCGCTACTTATAGCACAACATGTATTAACTTCTGTTTAGCTCCCCTTCAAAAATTTACACCCAGACTGTCAACAAGCCAACACACCACCCTGAAATAAAAGGTCTCACTTGGCATAGTGTATCATATCTTTTTCTTCTCTGCTTCTCACAACAACTCCAGAGCTTAAGCTGTTACATGAGGTTGAATGATTTTGCACCTTATCTTCTAATAAACTTCATATTCTCAAGGGGTTTCTTTTTTTACATAATATTGAAAATATCATTTTTGAGCTTGTACCAACTTCAGATCTGCTGTTTGATAGCATGCTAATGTGTTCACCAAATTGAACACAGACTGTTTCTTAGCACAGCTGACAGGCTTCATTGCTAGTCACGACTGCCATTTTGAATCCGTACTTATCAAGATTAATCGCATAAATCCGGGCTCTTTATTCGTGCACCGTATATTTTATAGAGATGCTGTCTAATCCTGAGAGGGAGCAAATGAGTGGCTTTTAAAATGGGCATTTAGCTTAGAAATTGCTGTCTCTGCTTCATGTTCTATGCATCTAGTTTGCATACAAATAAAGAATTACACTTGTCACGTGGCAGGTACAATCAATGAAAGGCCCAGCTGTTTTAATCCTGTCCCAACCACCAGCTATATGTCCCCCCACACACTCGCATACTAACTCTGAGTGGGATAAAGTGTTTTTCTGCAATGCTAATAATTACTCATCATCTCCGCAAATCATATCACAAGACTCCTTATACGTCACTCCCAATTTTAATCCTTAATTACTACAAGACGAAGGCGCGCTTACTCCAGACTCTCTCGAACCCCTTGTCCATATGTCACCTGGGCCAACAAGATGTAAAGATAGTTTAAGGAAATCACGTCTCCTCCCCACTTTAGTCTGTTCTTAACTACAAGGTGTCTATGCTAATGAAGCAGATTTAGCAATGAAAACACTGGAGTATGTGGAGAGAGCAGGCAGAAGAGGCTCTGGGTGGGTTTGTTTTGTTCCACTCAGCCTCATGCTGGGAATATTATTAGCGGTGAATGGTATTTGAAAAGCATTTCGATGTAAATTCATGAGCACTGCACTAAGTGTAATTGACTCCTCTTTCCTCCCTTCGCCGAGACGTTGCAGACTCTGGGTTAAACGGAAACTATTAAAGCTTAGAAACGATCCCCAAGCTTGCTTTCATGACAAATGCGGGTGGTTATTATTACAAGCGTTAGCTTTGCTGCCCGTGGACTTGAACCATTTAAACGGGGCTCTTCTTGTTATCACAGTCCAATATCAGGAGTGGTACACAGTGTATCAGCAGCATTGCAGGAGAAGGGCGAGGTGAGCTAGCTGGAGGTGTTAATGTCATTCTAAAGTGTAAAGCAATTATTCTGTTAGTTCTAGCCTCAGGTTATGAATGCATTGAGTAGAGTTAGGGCCCAATAGATGTAGCTACTTCTAAAAGCTGAGAGAAAAAAAGATGAATTTTAATGCATGAGTAATTGCTCAACATGAATGCATTTCTAATAAATTTTCTTGTATATTAGATTGAGGAGGAAGCAGCACAGATTTGTGCTTGCTAGCTCGAAACAAACAGGAGAGAAATAGAAAGACGCGAGGCAGCCATTAATTTACGAGTGAAGCAGGCAGGTTAGCACTATATCATTGCAATAAAGATTATTTGATCAAGGCCAAACGAAAAGAATAACATCTAATCAGATTCCTATTTCCCTTTTTTTACTCTGGTCTATATGGAGAATGATGGAAGCTAGCGCTTTTAAAGCATAGTGAGAACGAAGGCCCCTTTAGCAATCTCCTCATTCATCACATGACTGACTCCTGATATTGTCTTTATTCTCACTCACTAACTTCGTATATAAATATGTTTATTTTTTGTCCCTCACCCGGGATTTAGCTCACAAATTTTGATCTTACCTAAAATTAGGGTAGTAAATTTCAATTTGGCGCTACAATGTACATAAGAAGCAGCGACATTATTAGTGTATGTCCAAAGCAATACAGGCTTGCTGTATTGGTTTTCTGTCCCGAGCACAATTACCCATCAAAGCACAGCCATTGTAGATTCCAAAGAACAGAAGGAAAGAGTAGAGGAGGAAAGGCACAGTGGAAATCAATATCAGACCAGGATTATCAACTCTGTTCTGAAGTGGCAGAGAAAATAGGGGTGTGAAGCGTTCACCTTAATGCTAACACGAGGTTTACATTTCTCCCTGAAAACCCCCTCCCCCCTTATTACTATAGCCTGTCTTGGCCCTAATGGTTCTGTCCCTCACACACACTCTCCTGGTCTCATTGCAAATCCTTGTAAGGGTCAATTGCTGCTTTGCGCAGAGCCGGCTGTGACCCGCCAGGTTCGCCGCCTCCAGCAGACGGCTGCCGTAACTATGATAAATCACTTGGCACTTTCATTTACATGCTGCTGAACTTCACATTTGGGTCCATTAAAAGCCAAAATCAAATATTTATGTTGTTTACTGGAGCTGCTAGAATCCATCTCTCCTTGGCAATCGCTTTTGCGCCGAAGGCCCCTAGTGTTGAGGCTTTACCTGAATTAAAATAAGAAGTCCTTCTGAAGCTTTCACAACTGCTATAACTGCATCACATGCTTTCTCAGACTTTACACTTCTTTCTCAGAGCAGAAAAAAACACAGACAGTTTTCCTGACAAATCAATACATTTCTTTGTTTGTTTATATTCTTTTTTTGAAATCTGGTCCTAATGGAGATATAAGTGTCTTTGAAGCTTTGAAAAGGCAGAACATCATGGTGTTTGGAACAAAATTACGAGTGTGGAGCAAGAAAGAGAGAGAGAGAGAGAGAGAAGTAGATAGAGAGAGAGAGAGCGAGAGAAAGAGGTTGTGTTTTATTGGTAATAGATAGTTTAAAGCATTTACTGGAACAAGATTTCCTGTCTAGATATTGCTCTCCACAGAGAGAGAAAGCCAAGTGTAATTGAAACACATCATGCGGCGTGGGCTGCCTCAGCTCGGGGATGCTTAGCTTGGTGTGTGTCTGTGAGACACGAGTCTAGTCATACCAGTGCTTAAAGCAGCCAGGCTGGACTTTTAATGATCGCACCCACACCCTCATGCTGGGCTTTAATAGATATTTGTATGATATCTGTTATTAGAGTTTAGCGCTGGTCAGCTCTTGCTGAGCGGCCATTAACTGGGTACAAAATAATATCTTAATGTGATATTACGAAAGTGCATGGACCTCAGAACTCGGAGAAGAAAAGAACAGCTTTTAGAGCTAATTAGAGCCAAATAAGGCCAATAAATAAATGTAAGACTGAATAATCAAATGGTTACATGTACAATGAATTCTCAATTTTTTGTTCTTTTATATAACATATTTCCAAAAAAAGGAGATATGCGAGGCTGTATGTCATTTTCAAGTTCTCACTCATTGGTTACTGCAAATGCGTAACAAAGCATATATTGCATCCAACTATTGTAACTCTCAATAAATTAGGAACACCTGGTGGGGGAATATAATGTCTTAAAAAGCAGTGATGATTATGTCCCACCATTTTTCATATAAGGTGTTGATCAGTCCGCTGATGCAATATTTACCAGTTATGTGTAAACAGAGCAACCTATTGAGAAATGACGGCAGACAGATAGTTGCAGCCCAGATGTGTGGTGCTGGTGTATCAGCAACAGCTGAACTTCTGTGCTGTTCCTGTACCACAGTACCTTGGGTGTACCATTTGAATTGAATTCACTTTTGTCATGAAAAAAGGCATCTGTGGTTGATTGGAGAGGTAAGCATCAAAGTAATGAGACAAACTGGCCAAGCTGCTGCAGTGGGTGCACCTAAATGTACTTGCTGGAAATTGCTGTCTTGTACTTGAATACTTTTATGTCTCTGTTCCTAATTTGGTAATTATGAATCAGGGAATGTCTAATTAATCTACAGATTATCACCAGCATCCATGCACACATTATAAACCACAAAAATAAGACATTGCTTTTTTTAAATAAAAATTTTCTTGTAAAATATTTTCTCAAATTAATCCTAAATTAAGGAATGTTCTTCTGTTTGAACCCTGAAAGGTCTGTGCGCAATATATCAAACTTTTATAGAATAGTAATAAAATTGCTCAAAAATAAACCCATAATTTGGTAAAAAACAAAAAAATACTAGAATTGCATTCCCTGAAGGACAAATGATAGTGATAGACAAATGATAGGCAGAAATTAAATACAGGTGCTTCTCAATAAATTTGAATCTCATCAAAAAGTTAATTTATTTCAGTAATTCAATACAAAAATGATTCTTTACAAACACAGTGATCTATTTCCATTGTTTATTTTTGTTACTGTTGATTATTATGACTTACAGCCAATAAAAACCCAAATTCATTATCAAATATTTAAAACTAAACACATGTAAAGGCTTCCTAAGCATTTAAAATGACCCCTTAGTCTGGTTCAGTAGGCTACACAATCATAGGGAAGACATTGGCAGTCAATGGCACACTGCACAAGGAGGGTCATTATTTAGTGCATTTACTGTACTTACTTTTTAGACCAAAATCTTTGATACTCTAATTTAAAATATTGTGAACAAGAGGACCCTTTGCTGATTATTTTGAGTTAGGACATTTTAAAAACACACAAAACCTAAAAATAAATCAGGATCAGGTTTGTTCAAATATTTACTGCATTTCAATGGAGACATTTTATAATATAAGTTTCCAATCAAATAGTCAAAACTCATAGAGTCATTTGTCAAAGGATGAGCTGTTTTGAGATATGAGAAAGTAAAAAGACATCTACAAAATAAAATTTAAATGAAGTTTCTATGTGAATGAAGTTGTACACTTTGCCTTTGTTCTTTCTTTGACAATATTCACATTATCTTCGATTTAAGTTTCTTTCAATAATTATGCATTTATTTTATTCCAAAAGACACAGTTGAGAGCATCATTATCAACATAACCACTATAATTATGGTCAGAGTGAGCAAAAAATCAAAAAGTATTAGAATGTGATCCAATAAAGTTCAATTCAATGTCTGTTGGAAATCAAGGAATGTTTTTGTGCTCACCCTGTCCATAAATAAAGAAAATATTTATGGACAGGTTGAGAAAGAAAATATACAGCACATACTGATATTAACATCTGGACTTTGTTTATTAACCCGCTAAGGCTCTGAGTTATATCGGAAAGCTTTGCAAACAAAAGATTAGAGTGGATCTAGCTTTGAAAATGAAAAGAAAACAAGGGGAAAATAATCACACATCTGAAAGAGGGCTGTGCAACGATTACAATCACCACTGCTTACTGGAGTGGAAAAACACTTAATTGAACTATTTCACTAGAAAGTTTGTGCAGTTCAGGCTGAATGCAAACACTGGGTTGTGTGGGTTGCCAGTTCTGTGTGTGTGAGAGTGATTTGATTTCATAATGACTTGCTAATAGAGATTGCACATACTCACACTGGAAACCTGAATTGTTCGCATGTTCTATGATAAGCATCTTTCTCTTGTTCTTTGATGTATTATTTTCCACTTTCACTCACATCTGTGGTACATCTCATAGCATCTCACAGCTTTACTGACCTTCGGCAACCGCTCCGGGTCACCTGGATGTCTGGGGATGACCTTCTGCAGTCTCTGGAAGCCGTAGTCAATAGTTGGCTCGTTCAAAGCTAAACAGAAAAAAGGATGGCGTTAGTCTTGTACACACACTCGAACACACACAGCTTTAGTCAAACTGAAATGTAGCGAACATAAAGTTCGCTGCATTATTCATTAAATCTATGCAAATATCTGAAGGTGTGTAAGCATTTGAATAAACCGAGCAATATACATTAGCTTTGGTGTGCAATATAGAGATAAACGTGTATATGTAGTACAATGTTGTAGCCGATTTTTTTCCTTCCACCTTCAGATATTTGAAAAAACTGACTGTAATTGATCACATAAATTTTAAGAGATTGGTGGATAGATTATGAATGAGGGATAGTGAAAGCTTGATGTTTACCCCAACCCCAAAAAACCCTAGTATTTCACTCCCTCCCCCTTTCTCGCTCTCTGGTTTAATTTATTTCATTTAATATTGCTTTATTGGCATGAATGTTACTGCCAAATCATGTACTATTAATATAAAGGGGAAGTTATAAAAACAACTATATAATAACAACAATTATATCAAATTATTGTAATATATGAAAGGTAATTTTATATTTCCAAATTAAAAATTTTCAACAAAATTATTGTTCGAAGGAGTTAAAGACAAATAGCATACCATATTAAAAAAAACCCTTAAGTTGAGTTTTTTTTTTCAATTTTGCTGGATAAAAAAGCAAGTGTGACAGTCACTAGAACTGTTATACAGTGACACAATACAATAGTGTGAAAAAAACTACAAAAAGATTTCTATAAAAAATATTATAGTTCTTCTGGTGACTTTATCTGTCACACTTGCTTTTTTTAAATAGCAAAATCTAGCAGCCTTCATTATGTAACGTGGTATGTTGTGTAATATGGTGCTATCTTTACTGACGATTTTTGCATCATATGTTATCTAATATTATACTTCAATGTCTCATTCATAAAAATAAACACCTGTAACAAAATGTGTATTAAAACACTAGCGTGTGCCAAAGACTTTTACAAAATACTATAAATGCAGTATAAAGCCATCATCGATATCTGTCAGTGTGCTGAAGTATACATCAGGCTTTTCCTTCTGTATCACAATGTAGATTTATAGCAAGTGGCTGATGATGACATATGTCTGGCTATTGCCCCTCTCAGATTTATCCCTCTCTCTCTCTCTCTCTCTCTCGCTTTCCTCCTGCTTATTGCCTGAGTGCAATGCAGGAGGTGCACTCCATCTTACAAAGCTTTAATAATCTGTGAATGGCTGACTACAAACTGATGTAGGGCACCATCATTCTAGAGCTGTGTTGGGCTAGCCTCATAAAATTGCGGGCCACAAATAATTAATCAATCTCTCTCTCTCTTTCTCTCTTTCTCTCTCTCTCTTTCTCTCTCTCTCTCCCTCTTCCTCAAAGTGTAATTTTGAGTATGAACAGGGCAGGTTATAAATCAGAGGCAGGGGCCACTGCATATACAAGTGCATGAATCATAATCTCAACTAACTGCAACTGCACACATGTTTAACAAGCTTTAGAGGAACTGTTACCGTTCTCCTCTACGAGCAAAAAAAAAACATAAAGTCAAGGCTGGAAAAAATGACTGAATAGAATACACAATTTTATCAAGTAAAAAGTTATTGGACATGAACATTGATATCAAAGATAAAGCAACAACAACATTATTAGAATCGAGAAAAACTGCCTAATATAAACTTTTGTAAAAAAAAGAAAAGTTCCTAAATAGTGGAGGCTTGATCAAATAAGGAGGAAAAGCTATAACACAATGCATGGGAGAAAGAGGCCCAGCATATTATTATATAATATTTTACATCTCAAATGAATACATGTCGATGCAATTGATTACATATCATACAAGGTATGTAGTGTATATTATTTTGTGCAGATTCCCTCATCGTAACACAAGTTACAACAAAATATTCGGGTTCTCATTCAAGTGAATCCCCTCTAATAACATATAGGTGATCTACAATGCTTAAAAACAAAGATGTTTCCAAATCTATAATATAAGAGAGGGTTGTACAGTGGGTAGCACTGCTGGCTCAGAGCAAGAAGGTCCCTGATATAATTCCCAGATAGGACATCCTGGGTCCTTTCTATGTGCGGTTTCCATGTTTTCTCAGTGTCCTTGTGGGTTTCCTCCCGGTTATCTGGTTTCCTCCCACAGTCCAAAAATATGCAATAGGCTAATTAGGGTCTCCAAATTGCCTTTACAGCTGACATGAGTCATTAGCATAATAAAAAAATCATAGTGAAAACACACAATCATGGATTTCTGTAAGCTTATGTATGAGAAAGAGATTAATGGACTTTTTACAATGGAAAAAATGTTATGCATGTATTATATATTTTTATATATCATATAATGTATGAATGTATTTTTAATTTTATAGTGTTTTGTCTTAGCTTGTAATACAGCAAAAGCATTGGTTAGAAAAGGTTTTCATATCTTAAATAATTATGTTAGCGATTACCTTACTACTTTTAGTACTTTCTGTCTGGGGAGAAGAGCTAGTTAATAGCACCAGCTTTCTAAACGCTAATTAATGTCACTCTTTTACTCACATATCCATCTCAGGCTTGCCGGAAACATGGTGCCTGGCCGATAGCAGAGGACGCAAGCCAGAAACAACCTAGATAGGGTGTCATTCCATTATATGGCACACACTAAGGGCACATTAGAAACAAGAATAAGACTGAATAATGTTTTTGGATGCTGGGAGGTAACCAAAGCACCAGGAGGAAACCTATGCGGACACGGAATAACATTAAAACACCACATAGAAAGAAGCCAGAATGCCCTAGCTGAGATCCCATATTAACCATCATGAAAAATAATTCTCATAATAAAAATAATCAGTTAGAATTAGAATGGGTGGCACGGTAAAGCAGTGGATAATTCACAGCATGAAGAGCCTGGGTTCGAGCCCCGGGTGGGTAGAAAATGAATGAATATATGAACAAATTTGAGAATTTTGAGTACAGTGTTTTACAGAATACAGATTCCATGACTGCTTTGTACAATTGAGCCTTGCTAGAAAGTCAGAGAGGAACCGAAACTTCCCTTGACAGGAACTTCCCCAGAGTAATTGGTGGACTTTATGAAGATAAAGAGGTAAAATTACTTAATTGATATCTACAATAGTTCTGTGTCTAGGCATGCAAGCACAGCTCAGGCAAGTGTGTGTGTCCATATGAGTGACAGGGATGATGCTATTTGACATGCCATCATGCATCGTTGAAGCCAGAGTCACATAGGAATGAGAAATAAGACTCTGCCTTGTTAATACAGCATTGATCGGCTTTATTGATTTTACATGACATTACTCCTGCAAGGATGTAACTCTCTCAGTGCCCCTCTCTGTCTTTAGTCCTAAACTGCATACTTGTTTTCTCCATCTGATCTAGAGGTTACTGAAGGTCAGTATGGACCAGTTGCACATCTGCTGATGTGCTTCATCTAGACAATTAAACTCCAGTTTATTAGGTACAGTCTATTTGTTTTAACTCATTTTTAATGTAAACACAATAATTAAATAAAATATTGACATGCTAATAACGGCTAAGATTTTTTTGGTTTCTACACCAATTTTCAGAGATATGTAAAAGCTGGCACTGGAATGAAGTACCAGGAATACTGGCACCATTTAAGTAAGAAGTAGATTTCCTGCACTAACAGTGAGTGTGTTGTACCAGGGCATGACTATGTGTGACCCCTTGCTGGTTGTTTAAATATATTAAAAATTGTGTGAATTGTGAAGAAATAGTCTGAGTTACAACAAATCATTGAAACATACCAGCATCAATATATGTTTTTTTATTTATTTAACATTGAGCTTTGTGTGACATTGTGCAACACATCATCCCATATGAATTGTCATAACTCGAAAAAAAAAATTTGTCAAACAAAGTGATATGAAGTATTTAGGGTTGAGAACAACTATGTATCTATACCATTAACAGTACTCATAACATAATCACATGTATTGTAGTAGTTTCAGCAGTTCTAAAAAAAAACCTTATTATTATAATAATAATAATTTGTCCTCTTTTGAACTCTGGTATGTCACCTATAATGTTGTGTGTTGCAATATTTTGAGCAAAACTGTGCTCTGACCCTGCTAATTGATCCTTCACACTCTTACTGGTGCAATGTGCAATTAAGATTGGCCACCAGGCTTGTCCAATTTAGCCATGAAACCTCCCACACTAAAATGACAGGTGTTTC
>JAOUQV010000046.1:3035534-3046161 GCA_028565295.1 Aspidoras spilotus
CTTGTCCAATTTAGCCATGAAACCTCCCACACTAAAATGACAGGTGTTTCAGTTTCATTGTCTAACCCCTGTAGCTGCACGACCTGAACAAATAGGACTAGGTTTTCCAAAATGTACATAATTTCAAGGTAAGATACAAATAAAAATGCCCTGAAAATATTTACACACACTTTACATGGATGAGATTGGGTCAGTGTCTATGGTTTAGTAGTTGCATTCTGATGGAGATAAATGCACATCACTTATTGATCTGTTGCTAATGACACTAAAGAGGTCACAGAATCTGTCATTGAAACCGTCACTGATCTATCGCCTCAGTGCAACACACAAACCTGTACTCATACACATACACACACATATAGACACCTGCAGAAAAAGTAAACCATGTTACCATGTTTTATTTTTGTCTCTCATACTTATTACTTCTGAGCTACACATGCTAGTCTGGAGAGAGTGTTCATCTTGAATCCCGTCTCCTGGACTTGCCTGATCCACCCTGAAAATTTATTTCTAGTAGGAGGTCACAGACAGTTTTGGACTGTTCCTACATACTATCTTATATGTTTTTAGCCAAGTGAGGATAGGTTTTACTTCTGAGTCTGGTTACTCTCAAGCTTCATTAATTATTCCAACATTAATTTAAACCAGCTTAATCACAGTGAGGGTCATGGTGAAGCCTTGCCTAGTCAGTAGTACAGGGCACAAGGCAGGAACAAACATGTACCACATGTGCAAAACATGTACAAACATGTGCCATACCACTGTAGTGAACAGACACGCGTACTCACATACTCAAACACTAAAGACATCGCACAAGAGGAGAACATGCAAACTTTGCACAGAAGGGACCCAGAATGCCCCATCCAAGAATCAAACACTGAACCTTCTTACTGTGAGGCGACAGCACTACCCATTGTGCCACAGTCCCACCAGATCTGTGATTATGATTCAGTAACATTATCTAGTGTCATACTATGCAATGTAAATGATATTTAATTTCTGACGCATTTTCACTGTATTATCAAATGACATGGAGAAATTGAGAAAGAAGTAACAGCTAATCCAGAGCGAGAACTCCTCTAATCCTCTCTTACAGATGACACCCCGCCCCCTTATTCAGAATATAGTGGGGGTATACAAAAGTCTAAGCCAGATTGGACCATAACCCCTCCCTGTGGGCTCTGCGCCAGCCCCCTTGCCCTGTACTAAGCCAATCAATAGCACTTTCCTGTTTTGGAGGCGGGTAATTATGAGGTGGAGAGAGTGGGTGACCTCTCACCTGTCCCGCATTACACTGCTGATATTAAGATAAATTGCCCGATTTTGGGTAAACATATGCTGCAATTCAGCCTGTCAGCAAGGGTTTGCTCAAGAATAATTTGTATTGATCTATTCGCTTCTTCCCAATGCAGCTCGCTGACCTCACGGATAATGTGAGAGAGAGCGAGAGAGAGAGACCATACATAAAATAAAAAAATTACATATTTATATACAGTGTACTGTATACTGTATAATACATATATAATTTTTGCTTCTTTTCTCCATCAGAAATGGAGAGGGAATGTGCTGCTCAGCTAACAAACATTGGATTAGATGGGTTCACAGTACTCACAGATCACAGATTATATATATATATATATCAAGCAGAAAAGAGTGAGCTGTGTCTGCTAATGAGCTAGCAGATTTAACTGTGGGAAAAAAGAACCAGAAAACAGACGGGCTTTGACTTGACACTGACAGATGACAAATCTCAAGCTGCTTACTTCACAGTATTGTGCTTACATGCTATGTTTCCAGTCTCAGTATAAAAAAAACAGAAGCTCAGAGGATGTAGGTTCAAAACATATTTTGCCCAAATGAAGATGTGTTTTTCTTTTGAGTCTGATGCCTCTTAAGCTTTCGACATCATGTAATCTTTTTTTTCATGCAATTGTCTTAGTCCAGCTTGCTGAAATTAATTTAGGTAACAATGTTCCATTATAGAAAAAGCTAAAGAATCCTAGTGCTAGAAAATCCTAGCGCTAGAAAATCCTAGAGACCTGCACACAGGTGTGCTCTATTAACCATTTCCTAACTTGGATTTCCTTTGAAATTCATAAAATGTCATTTATGGATGAGACAGCTTTCTCCAATATTTTCTGTCTTGTGTTGCTTATAGCAGTCTGTACCCTGATAATCCAGTCCATGCCGTGATGTTTTTACATCCAGGTTATTCTTGTCCTGTCATTACACTTCCTTCAATGTTGTCTTACAGAATTGAATGTAGTTCAATAACTCCTTGTCTAATATGACTCACTTGTAGACTTCCTCAGTCATCTTCATTTTCGTCCATAAGATCCTCAACAACTTCAGGCTGCACTTGTTTTCATAAGACTAAATGTCTCTTTATTTTAATTTCTTCAGTGTCCAGGCTTCACATCCATATGTGGCTACTTTGAAAAGTGGGTGCATGCATGGGTAAGTCTCAGAGCAGGACATCTGTATATCTAAGGATAAACTACTTACTGCTCCTGTTCTCCGATATGGCACGTGGTCATCCTTCACATCTGACACACTACATGCCAGAAGATACATATCTCAGAATTGCCTCTTTTTTCAAGAATAACAGTCATTCAACAATAACCGAACGAGAAAGTGACACGACTGCCCATAATAAATTATGGACCAGGCTGCATTATGAAATGCAGCAAAGTTTTAAAAATATGAGGGTACAAAAATATTTGAAAGAGGATCACTGTTAGTCGTGTATTAGATTTAGAGCTGGGAAGAATATGGCTCTGATTTCGAGAGGTGGTATGATCTAGACTGTTGGCAGTGTTAGTGGTACTTGAGTGAGAATGACTAATGAATGGCATCAATGATCAAACTAAGTGAGCAAAAAGGTCTTAGGCACATTAAAAGAACAATAAGTAATGTAAAAATAATGAATGTAATTTTTTTAAAACAACATTTGCCACTGTTTTTCTGAAGACTTTGAATGCTGTAGTTGCATTTTTTTAAAGATTCTTGTAAATAAACATATCTAACAACGTACTCTATATATTTGTCTATACAATATACTTTATACTTTTATGGAAGTCTGTTCAGTCCACGGATTTTAATGGTGATTGAGTTCAACGATGTAATTGAATCACTGATGAAATTGTGTTGTCGGCTAAAACTTATTAAAAAAATCAAAAATATACAAGTGGTGCCTTTTCAGACTTTTTTTTGACTTTTAGAGTTATCAGCACATAAGTTTAGTGATCCATAAGATCCAAATAATAGCAGAATCAAAATGTAGTGCTTATGTAAACTGACGTGCCAAAAAAACTGGTACAACAGTTCAAGACTGGGCAGGCTCAAGAGCCTTTTATTGCTGTCCTAGGTTTTGGCGTGGTCATGGTCCACCCTTGAAATGGTTTAAAGTTAAAATTGCCAGCTACAATTCTATATTTCAAAGAAGAAGCCGTATCTAAACAAGATCCAGAAGCGCAGACGTCTGCTCTGGACTGTGGGAAAGTGGAAAACTGTTCTGTGGTCAGAAAATCAAAATTTGAAATTCTTTATTGAAATCAGGGACGCCGTGTCATTAGGACTAAAGAGAAGAATGACGGCCCAAGTTGTTATCAGTGCTCAGTTTAGAAACCTGCATCTCTGATGGTATGGGGTTGCATTAGTGTGTGTGGCATCGGCAGCTTACATATCTGGGATGACACCATCAATGCTAAAAGGTATATCCAGTTTCTAGAGCAACATATGCTCCCATTCAGATGACATCTCTTTCGGGGAAGACCTTGCATGTTCTAACATGACAATGCCAAACCACATACTGCATCAATTACAGCATTATGGCTGCATAGAGGAAGGGTCCAGGCACTGAACTTTTAACCATAGAAAACATTTGGCGCATCAAAAAAGTGGAAGATATGACAAGACTGAGCTAAGACAGTTGAGCAACTAAAATCCGACATTAGACAAGAATCGGTTAACATTTATATCCCTCAAATTGAGCAACTTGTCTTCTCAGTCCCAGATGTTTACAGACTGTTGTACAGAAAAAAGGGGATGTGTCACAGTGCTAAACATGGCCTTGTCCAAACTTTTTTGAGATGTGTTGTTGTCATGAAATTTAAAATCACCTCATTTTTCTCTTTAAATGTATCTGGACATCCTTCTTCTCTGAAACTCTATTATGTAAAAGACAATTCTTTGTTTTTACAATCATTAGGTCCCAATGAGCCCAAATAGTAAATATAAATTAAAAATGCATGTTTTAGAAATTAAAAAAGAGGTTATATATATATTTTTAATTCTTTATTTTACGCATTTTTACTTTCTATTTACTATTTGGGCTCATTGGGAGCTAATGATTGTAAAAACAAAGAATTGTCTTTTACGTAATAGAGTTTCAGAGAAGAAGGATGTCCAGATACATGGACATTTGTTTTAAATGTCTGTAGAACATAATAAAGCCACAGTAGAGCAAACATTTTCTTTTTGGTTGAACACAGTAGCATTTATTTATAGTGCAAAAACATGACACACAACAATTATGCAACTTTGAGCAGTCGTCCTCATATAAATTTCGGTGTTAGGAAGTTCTCTAAAACAAGTAAATGAACAATACTTTGTCGAGAGATCTTCACAAAGCTTTAGCTTTTTGTTCCATCTTTGGCAAGTGTCTTCTGGTTCTTTCTCATGTACAGTAGACATCATCAGTACAGGTTTGTTGTAATACCACTTGATTTTCTATACCTGCTTTATTCTAGTTTTAGGATTAAGAGGAATCCAGTGGCCAGCAGGCAACTCTGGGTGCAAGGGCAGGAACAACCCTAGGCATGACGCACACACACAGGACACATCATAGGGCACACACACAATCACACACACATACAAACACTAATGGGCAATTTAAAGACACCAATTAGCCTATCATGCATGTCTTTGGAATGCGGGAGGAAACTGGAGTACCCGGAGAAAACACGCGCAAACATGGGAGAACATGCAAACTCCACATAGAAAATGTATCAAGTTGCCCCACCCGGGGTTCAAACCTGTGATCTTCTTGCTTTGAGGCCTCAGCACTATCCACTGCGCCACCATGCTGATCTAACTATCAAATAAACCATTTAGAATAATTCAAGAAGCATGCAATACTTGTTTGTACTGTAGTAAACTATTTTTGTTTACTAAAATCTTCCAAACTCCTATAGTTTACATTTACAAAAAAATATATGGCCTTCATGTTTAGCCACATGGTAAATTATTTTGTAAAAAATCACTTCCACAACAAACATTGAACACTTATATACACATCCGAGAAAGAACCAGCCATGAACTTTGGTTTAATCTTTTACCAAAGCGAAGTTTAACACAGGTGTTGCCATTTGAACGTTAATCTGTGTTGTCAGCCATCTTGAATCAATGCTGTAATGAGTCTGCTCTTTTGCCACCAATAGATGGTAGTATAATGGCCTCAGATGTGGACACTAGGCACTTTTAGAGTCCCCTTCTCAACAAACACGAGTGAAAACGATGGGCTCTCGACTAGCATTCCATGCCCACATTATGGCCTATTTTGATAAGGCGATATCTTTGCCAGAGATAATGAAAGCCTTCATTGCTGTTGCTCGCTATTACTTTGTCTAATTATACTTAACTGCTCGGAGCTTATCTCTGCTCCACCTACACCATCAAAAAGTCTTACCCCCCTCCACCACACATGCTTTTTTCTATTCCTTCGTAACCCAAATCAGAGAATGAAAAAAGGGAAGGAAAGAAAGAAAAGAGCAAGGAGAGAGTTTCAGTTTTGCCTCTGTGATAGTGAGAGTGGAAGTAGATTTCTCATAGGAACAAAGGAATGGTGTTTAAAACAGGCATTCTTTTTTCTGTCTTTATTTCTCACTTAAATACTTCAATTAAAGACATTACAAAAGCTAAGAAAACAACACAGCGCAGACAGGAAGCACGTTTTAATGCCGATCTGCCATCGTTCCAGCCCACTGGGGAGAAAAAACAGCTTTCATTTACTCCAAAATCTTGCTGTCTTACTAAAAACAGGAAAATATTCACTGGGTTCCAAACAAGCCGCCAGTTTTTTTAATAATCCAATTCAGTTCTCATAATAGTACATGTATATCCATTAAAACCATATGCCTGTAATGATATCATTAGTTCCCTCTTTGCAAAAAAACAGACCACCGGTGTAATTCTAATTTTACTGAGCAGGCCCAGGTATATAATGAAACATTAATTACTGTCAGCCCAAACAGAGACGTACAGGATTAGGCTGAGGGTAATAGAGAGGGTACAACAGAGATGCTACATATTGGTTGACTCGGGTTTGTATAATGGCAGGTATGTATCAGGCATGTTGGGTATTTTCTTGGTATAAAATGCATCATACTAACATTATGATAGCCCAGGTATTACAGGAAATTTCTTTCAAAATTCAAGGCTCACATTCTCGCCACCATGGCGTTAACTTAATTATTTCACCTGTCTCAGAAGGAAGTCTTGCATCTCTACCAAATTCAGATGCTCCGGAAATTAAAATTTTAAAGATCTTGAGAGATGCAGGGGTGAGGGTGGGTGGCAGGAGAGAAATCAATAGAGTCAGATCAATGCTCATAGAAATTTCATGAACTTTGAACCGATACAGGCAATGATGATTGGAGTGGAAATGGATGAAAGTCTGGTAGAAGACTCCTAACACCCGGACAAAGACAGAAAGCCACTCTTCTCCGGACCATTGCGCCCTTTCATATTTTATTCCGCTGACACAAATTACATTTCGACCCTGTCTATTTAACAAGAAGGGTTAAAAACACACACTTTAACAACTTCTGCTTCTTTCCTCTTGTAACCATCTGAACATTGTTTTGCCTTTATTCCATAATTGAACCATGCTTGATGAAATCAGGCTTATATAATCTTACATCTAAATTACTCTAAAAAAATAAGATCAATACATTGATGGACAAAGTGCGAAAAATAATTAATGTCTGTTGAAATATTGTATAAATTATATTCGTCCTCATCCAAGATGAGTTAAGTTTGCACTGTCTGTCAATACATTATAGCTTTAAGCATTAATCTATAAATAAAATATCTGCTAGAAAAGGATACCATGTCTAGATCTGGAGCGGTGAAAGTATAGAAGGGAGAAGAGAAATAGAAAGAGGAAAGTAAGAGCAAATGCTCTAGTCACCATAACTAATGTGTGTGGCTGAGAAAGAGAGAATCTATTTAAAGTGGGCAAAAACTGGGAAAATTGCAGTGGGCAAAAGAGGAACCACTACAAATGGTATATATTGTATATATAGTCATATATATGTCATACATTTGTCAATTATGACAAATCATCCAGGTCCTGCAGAAATAAAGCAGCCCCAGAGCAACTTGGAAAATCCCAAAGATAAGAGAATTCTGCTTTCAGTTAGTTTAAATAATATTGTTGTATAGATAAACCTGGAAAAAATATTTCAAATGAGCTCCGTTTGGAAGTAATGTAGAGGTGACATTCTGCTGCTTTATTTTTCATAGGATGACTGCATGTAACAAAGATGGATCTGATTACCCAGGTTCTGATTACTACTATGTTGCTGTGTGTGAGTGAGAGAGAGAGAGAGAGAGAGAGAGAGAGAAAGAGAGAGCAGCTCTATCTGATTCTGCTCAAGGGTGGAGAATGGTTGATGCACTGATAGTCCCTTCTAAATCACCCACTGATCGTCCAGTGATAACAGTGTTTCGTGTGGCACTGTTTAAAGAGTTTATTTACTTTCGACTTCTACTTTCTGCCCTTACCACTGTCATGTGCATCATTCCTGCCCGAGCAGTGATGCTATTAAGACTTCTATCAGATTGTGTCCAGAAATTACTTAAAGACAGGAGCTGGTATTAGTGTTCTAAATGCCCATGTCTGGTTTTAATAGCTTTACATTTTTCAGCAATCTTTCTAATAAAGAGCCTGCTATGGTTTTAGTGCTTTTCTGTATGTATGCATGTTCCATGTCAACTAAAGTATGTAGAGGTGTTTCCGCGTAAAGTGGTGAGACGACCCTTTTGTTCTCTTTGGTGGATGACAAATGACTAGACGCGTTTTGTCAGTTTTTGCGCAGCCCGAGTCAATACCTTCACCTTGACAAGGAAACTTTGTGATTTATCAGGGCCACTGGCCAATGAGCAGTTCAGGAAAGTCAGACCCTCTGAGATACAGCGTGTGGCCTTTGGTCAATGTCTTCTCAAAAGGAATCGTGCAAAGGTGTATGACAGACAAATGACTCTTGTTAGAGGCAGGTAAAAAAATGAAGAGAGGAGTTTGAGAGGGAAGGAGAGTGAGATAAAAAATATCTTGACTTGAACTAATAACACAAAGGGGTTGTGGCGGTCACTGTGGGTCCAAAGATGAAGCACCCTGTCACGCAGCAGGTTGGTAAATTAGCAAATAATGTTTCTTGGTCCTGATAAATGGTTGACAGCTTTCCTTCTCCAATAATTTTTTAACATTTTGATGCATGTCTACAATCCCATCGGAGGAAAGGAAAAGTTTACTGGCCCTCAATTTCCATGTGATATATGATAGCTGGTAAATGTATGATTTCTGTATGAGGTATAGTTCATTTTAAGCAATTCTGGTAAATGGGTGTCACTGATTATGACAAATAGTCCAGAGGGGTGGGACCTCCAGTGGTACAGCTCTCTCTCTCTCACACACACACATACTCCTTTCTCTCAGCTCCAATAGAGCATTGAGGCCAGGCTCTCACAGTGACCATGCCATACATAAATAGAAAGCAATAGCTTTGATGCAATTAGACACAAATGCTGAGTTATATTTATGATTGCTGTCATTGATTTAAATGATTTGCTACAAGCCCACCTTTCATCTTACCCTGCAGTAGAACTATTTCTTGCTGATTAAATGAAAGCTATTTAACATTAAAATCCATTACATGGTTGATACATGTACAAAACAGAGGCCATTCTGTCTAATACGATACAATAAACCCTTGATGAGGGTTTCAGAACTGCTCAATTAGATTTTGATAAATAACAGAAATAATAAACACCCTCCTGATAGTAATGATTAGCATTAGACTTCTCAGTTTCCACCAAACAGTTGTTCAAAAAAAGGTAGATTGTTACATAAAACTGGACAAATCACTTTTATGACAAAACCCAATTACTTTAGGTTAAGGTAATTAGCATGTCTGCACGTGTGTGTACATTTCCCAAACAAGTTATATTTCTATAAAAAGATGTGCCTCTCAAATAATGCTTGGCAATCACAATATTCTGCATGTACCAATAAAAACTACAGGATGATTCGCTTGAAAGAGGCCCTGAAAATTCTATTGTGACTCCCGTTCAGATGAAGCAATCTGAACCAAAAAATAAAAATGCTATGTTCTTTGGTGTAGGTATAAACAATAGCTCAGAGAAAAAGTCTAAGAACCATAACCCGTTTTCTCTTTGTGTCTTTAATTAATTAACACAAACAAACTCCAAGAGAGAAAAGGGTTCAAACCTTGCTAAATAGACTAAACAAACAACCATTAGAGGCACGCTAAATGAATAAAGTGAAAAGCTTGGCTTTATTCATTTCCTGCTCTAGCAAAATTTAGCACACATTTTTTTGGAATGAAATCACATGAATTCATGCAGGTGATCTCACAGAAAGAGGTAGGGCATACATTATGTCAGTATGAAGTGTGTGTGTGTGTGTATGTATATATGTATATATGTATGTTTATGTACATATATGAATATATATATATATAGGGTGGATACATACAGATATATATAGATATATGTGTATATGTATGTATCCACCCTATGTATATATGCACACAATCTAAATCAAACACAAACTCTCTCATGTTCACTGTCCTGTGGCTGCATGTTATTTATTAAATGATTTGCATGAGGGACTCACAGCACATAAAGTGCTTACGCACTCTATGAGTTTATATCGCTTATTATTTATTATTATTATTATTCACTCCAATATCATATACTGGTTTTATTGTGTTCACTTTGGCCTGCAATACTTTAAGCATACTACAGGTTTCACGGCTGACCCCAGCACTTTTATTCAAGTGTCAGAAAGGAAAATGGGACAGACGAGGAAAACACGAGGACCCAACCTGCCTTTTAAACCCACCTACTTTTAAAGGCACACCTAATGACCCTGCGTCTGCCGGCTTCCCTCCAACTGCCTATTCACTTTATCATTATGCTAAATGTTATCTATTATTGTTAGTTATAGAATTATGAATTAGTATTTATATGTTATGTCTGTTATATATATACAGTATATATATATTACAGCACTCAGTTTTTTTGGGTAGGAGTGTAGCACATCTTGATGTGACAAAAGTTGCCGTCTCTTTTTTGCAAAACCACTCCAAATCCGACATATTGCGCACAACCCCTGTGCACAACTCTCTTTAGATCACCCCACAGATGTTCAATGGGATTCAGGTCTGGACTCTGGCTGGGCCATTCCAAAGCCTTAATCTTATTCCAGTGAGAACATTCTTTTGTTGATTTAGATCTGTGCTTTGGGTCATTGTCATGCTGAAAGATGAAGTTCCTCTTCATCTTCAGCTTTCTAACAGAAGGCCGAAGGTTTTGTGCCAAC
>JAOUQV010000046.1:3046261-3062953 GCA_028565295.1 Aspidoras spilotus
TGTAGGTATGGTGTTCTTTTGGTGATGAGCAGTGTTGTTTTTGCGCCAAATATACCTTTTGGAATTATGTCCAAAAAATTCAACCTTGGTTTCATCAGACTATAACACATTTTCCCACATGCGTTTGGGAGATTTCATTTGTCTATTTGCAAAATTAAGCCGGGCTTGGATGTTTTTCTTTGAAAGATAAGGTTTTCCTCTTGCCACCCTACCCCGGGAGATTGTTTTCACATGTACTGCACAGCTAGTACTTGCCAGAAATTCTTGCAGCTCCTTCAGTGTTGCTGTCAGCCTCTTGGCAACCTCCCTGACCAGTTTTCTTCTTGTCTTATCATCAATTTTTGACAGACGTCCTGTTCGTGATAATATTACTGTTTTTCATAATATATTACTATATATTATGTATATATTATGTATTAAATGTGTATGTATTTTTTATATATATATAGTTATAACATACATTACATATACATATATAACACACATACACACATATATATATATTATTGTTATAGATTATTGTTATGTATATGATTATGTATTAGATGTATACAGATTACATTACATCACTTAAATGAGGATGGGTGCTCTTATGAGTCTCGTTCCTCTTAAGGTTTCTTTCTTACCTCCTCAGGGAGTTTTTCTTTGCCATTGTTACTCATCTGAGATAAAACATTTTCTGTTAAGCTGCTTTGGGACATAAAATAAAATTGAATTTTAAATTGAGGTTTAACTTATTACTATTTACTGTATTTTCTAATATTTGCTTCTTAAATATTTTCATTATTATTTGGTCAATTTTGAGTGTACTAAGTATTTCTTTGCAAATTTTTGAACAGTACTGGATGTGTTTTTATTATTTATATTGATATATTAGGATAAAAACAAAAACAAAAAACATGGCAGTCATTAACTCACATATTATAAAATGAGTAGCATCTGTATTTGACCTTGACTCTTGTCACCATTTTGAGTGCTAAGTATTATCACAGGAGTGTAAGTGAAAGAGTCAGGAAGGTTTGTAGAGCAGACATTAGTGTCAGAGCTCATATAACAGAGCTGGTATTAGGCAGCTCCCAGAGCTAGAGTTTCATTATCTCAAAGGCTTGTTGGCCTGCGGTCTGGCCCAGCTCAAGAGGGGGTTAAACGCCCAAAAAGACTGGGGCAGGACAGGAGAACAGCTGCCCCAGAAGGAACCCGATGTCCCATGAACCTATTCTGCCAAACCCTTACATCTCTCTCACACAAACTCTTTCTCTCTCGCTCTCATACACAGAAACACACACAGACACATATACACAACTAAGTTGTAACTCCTGATTACTATCTCATTGTCCTGCTTGGTCTGGGATCTGATACTGAGCTTCCAGGTCAAGTATGGGGTGACCACATCACCTCCACGCTCAACCAGACCATTGAGACATTAGCTAGATCTCTTTCTCTCTCTCTCTCTCTCTCTCTCTCTCACACACACAAACACAAACATGAACACACACACACTGACTGATTCTAAAGTACTAACACAATCATCCATACACCCTGACCTTGCTTGTATATGAGACAAACAAGCACACATACACACACGGTGCTGGTAACATGTGCATTAGAGGTGGGTGTATTTACGCTCAGAGGAAAGTAGAGAGGACGTGTTGTAATGGTTTGAGATTAACAGGAGCTGGCAGCTGCCCCTTCACCACTCCAACCGAGAAGGGATAATGTTACAACCAGGAGGAAAATTAAGAGAGAGAAAGACTGAGAAAAGAAAGGGGCAGAGGGATGAATGGTGAGCTAAACCAGCTTATTTTCACATGATTTTTATAAACTTAGGGTGAGCAAAATACAAAAATGCACAGAGAAGTAGACAAGACAGGAGAAGAGATAAAGAGAAGTAATAACAGGAGAATATGGCAAAAACACGACGAGAAATTGTGTCATAGTATAGGGAAATAAAGAAATGACAGCACACAGAAGAACAAAAGAAAGAGTAGGAAAATGTATATGAATGTAATCGACTCACCGGTGTAGACAAATCGCCCCGGTGCTCCTTTGCAAAACTGCTTGGACTTGTAGGACAGGGTGACCTCTACAACTCCCGGGATGTGTCTAGGTGGAGTTTGCACTCGGATTGCATGGGGCGTTATCAACTATCAAGGAACAGTGGGTATAAAATGTTAGCGCCATGCCAACCTTTCATCACATAATCTACTGTCAAATGCTAACTATGTTGCAGCGTCTGCAAGAAGTTAAATAATAGATATTTAGTCTTCCATCATGGCTTGTTTATTTTTTATGCCTAATTCTTGATTATTTAGCAAGATCCAACCACTCAGTACAAGATGCTACCAAAACCCAGGTGGTTATGATGCTGCTTGGCATGATTCTTTTCTTGTTACTTGTTTTTTCTCTGGTCAGTTCCATCTACAAAATATATTTATCTAGCTATTTGTGTGCAGCATCTGCGTGAAGCTGTGCTAGTGCTTTTAATGAATGTAAGTAGCCACACCCTTCCCTAATGTACAATGAAAGCCATTTATAGGGACTGATATAGTTTTTTTTTTCAAAATAGTAATTAAGTTACACATTTCCACGAAATAATCATAATATAATATTTGTAACTTTAAACTTTCCACTAAATCCAAAAATAAAAAGGTATTTATTTAGTTCAATCACTGGTTGTGATTTGTTTCTACCCTTGTAGACTTTTTACTCCAAATTGCTTGATTATTTTGCATACTCTGTGCAAGATGCAATCAAAGCCCTAGTGTATACGATGCTGCTTAGCATGCTCGGTTGATCGAATTCCTTATCTCTTCATGTGATTTAATTGGGGAAGAAAAAAATTTAAGCGAAGGAGAAATAAATAAACACTGATTGGCTTCCTGAGGAATCTCGCTAAGAAATATGTATAAGAAGACATCTTCATTACTGTTTATTTAAAGAACAAGCACTATTATGTCTGAATGTATGTGGTAGTGACTTTAGGCTGATTAGAAACTAGCTTTTTAGATATTGTGCTTTATAGAATTAATAGTTATGAAACAAAAAACCATAGATGGGGAAGTTTAAAAAGTTGGGACAGGTGTGTTGTTGAAAAATTGTGTTCAAAAGGATTTGCATATCATCATTTATTTTTTAATTTTTATTTTTAAATCAGACCAACTTCACTCGAATTGGGGTTGTATAATTAATATAGGTACACTGGATTTAAAATCATATTTAAATGCTGTATATGTAAAAAGATTTTATACGATACTACTATCATATTTTCCATCATTTTTACTTTCTTTTGTATTACAACTAACATATGAGATACTTATCCAGTAAAAAGCAGGGCATAATGTAAAGTATTATAAACATTTCAACAATGAAATTTGTGCTATTCTTCATAAAATGTCAACTCTTTTTGTTGTCCTCACCTCGCTCCATACAAGCATGGTGCCGAAGACAACCTGCAGGCCATCAAAGAAGTTGTCTCCTATCAGGATAACCGTGGCTCCGCCAGTGGTCCAGCCTTCACTGGGGCTAATGGCTTTTATGCACGGGGTAGCTGCTTATGACAGGACAGAAAAAAATCCACTCAGGATCATGCTTTATCTTACACAGTCACATACACACTCGCTAAAAATACAGACCACACACTGGCTTCGTCAACCAAGGGCAATTAAACTTAAATTCAGGAAAAGCATGAATGATTTGGGCCATGTAGCAACAAAAGGGCACAACCATATATCAGACTGTCCTCAAATTTTTTATAACAGCTATAAGGAGGTATGCATGGAGGGCAGGGAAGAAAATGGTTGTTAATAATGATTTAATTCAGTCTGGGTGCATGTAGTACAGTGTATCAGTCACCCCGATTTTGCCAGGAAGCGAGAATTGATGAAGATGTAGTGGTAAAATAATTTTTTCTACACAGTACAAGTTACACTACAGATCAAACTTTAGATTCTTTCCACTAACAGTTCTTCTATCAGTTATTACTTAGCAGTGCTACAGCACAGCTTTATTTATGTTCGTATTATGTCTGTAATACTAGAATTGTACAGATCTTCCTTCACTCTCTTTCCCTCATCACTTGTTATTCTTTATTCTTCTTCTCTTACTTCCAACACTGATATTTATTATAGAGGTGTGAGAGTCCTCATGCTCTGTGTACTCAGCAGCCCACTTAATAACACACCAGAGACACCTGAACTTCCTGTAAAAAGCTTTTCAACTGCAAATCATCACAGGATCGGGACAGTGACATCATCCACGCCATCCTGTACTCTCTGACATCATCATTCAATATATGATTAGACCATACAGGCTGGTAATAATCATATGAAAATGAACATAAAAATGTATTAAAAATGTATTAAATACATATTTATATCATAAGTAAATAATAAAAGGGCAAATACTGCATCACAGAAGTCCACATCAACATGCAAATACCTGCTCTAGAGGGCACATTATCATAATTCATTGCAAGAAGGGGCATCCTAAAAGGCAGTTAATCAATGAAGTGAAGTGTAGCAAAAATGTTTTGTTTTTGCCACTCTAGTGGGCACTTTAGGGACATTTTTTCTATTATGATGTAGTCCTACAAATTATCAGGAACATCTAAACTTACTTCTCATTGATACCACTGTACAGATTTCATTTTGTCTGTGTGTATATTATATTTGGTGCCATATCAGTGCACCCTGCAATCATGTGAATTCTATGCTCTTTTTAATGGTTATTATTATTATTAAACCTAGGCAGATATGGGGAGAAACCAGGACCTAATTGCTTTACTGCCTTTTGTATTATTATTATTATTATTATTACTATTATTACACAAGCTTCCCATATTGACTGTAGGGTAAGTTTCCTTTCTCACTTTCTCCTTCACCCTCTTTCTCTCTCTCTTTCTCTCTCTCTCTCTGTTCAGCCAGACTCAGTTAATCACCATTAGGTATTGTTGTGTTGAACAGGCCAGACAAGGAACCTCTCTTTGTTTGTCCTAATGTTAGACTATTGGAGGTGTATTTGCTCATTCCTCTCACATCTCCCAGAGCAGCAGAGGCTCCATCCTTTCCCTCTCTCTCTCTCTCTCTCTCTCTCTCTCTTTCTCTCTCTCTCTCTCTCTCTCTCTCAACAAAGAGGGAGCTTGCCCTTAACTAAAGCTGTTGACTTCATGCTAATAAGTTCATACAAATTTTCATTTCTGAAGCTTGCAAGTGACATTTGCCTTTCCTAATTGCAGGCAGAGTGCTTGAAAGCAAATCGAGTCTCAGTAGACATACACGGCCCCTCAAAGGGGCTGACCTTCATCAACACTTCCAATTATAGCAAATCATTCACAAAAAAATACAGTAAACAAATTTACTTTGTGTAGGTGAACAAACGGAAGAGACTGGGGACAGAATGCATCTATATGTGCACATGTATAGTGTGTGTGAATATGTAATATAAAACCAGAGCCACATAAGTAAATGGAGTGCAGCTTCTCTAAGAGAGCAGCGCACGTTGCCTTGGAATTTGCAATAAATCCCCCCGTCATGCAGAAAAAGCGGTTGCAAGTCCCGTAACCTTCTGCCATGCCATATTTGCATACACTTACAATACGAAGTAGAGGGGGAACATGTGTTCAATGGGAGGCATGGCAAAGCAAGTTACACAGCTATCGATGGAAAATGGATCTAGGTGGTAGAATTCACAAGCCAACTTCAACACACTTTCATAAAGAAATCATTAATTATCCACCAAAGCAGTTTTTAGCAAAAAAAACTGGTTGTGTATATGTGGAATTACTTTTTAGGAATTAATTTTGTAAGTGCTGTATTTGTGAGATCACTTTGTAGCAAGGTTTTGAACATAATCTAGTTTTGTGGTTTTAAAAATGTCCATTGGAATGTTAAATATGGTATGTTTGAAGAATACAGTATAGCACAGATGCAGTTTTTTTCAATCAACTGGTTAACAAAACAGCTGGTGATTAATTAATCAATTTATTGACTAATTGATTGAGAGTGTGTATTTGCGTGTGTGTAAGCTGTTTCCCAAAGTAATCATAGCTACATGACCTCTGGGAGTTCACTTCATGCAGATTTTATGAATGACCTTAGGGTGTATTTAAAAATAATTTTAAAGTCAGTTCATTTTTTTATCAATGAAAAATCAAATAATCTGCTCTGTAAATAAACCAGTAAAAAATTACGCATCTTCATCTGCCCTTGTTCCTTTTTTTATTCCCCTACTCCTAGTATTTACGCTCAACCATGTCACACTTGTCAGAAACCTATCTCAGACATCCATAGTGTGTTTAAAGTGCTCTGACTGTGTGTGTGTGTGTCCTGCCCTCCTGCTGTCTTCCCGTAAGTATTGTTTTCCTGGTGTGAAGCTCTAATCAGAGGCTTGCTCTCTTCCATTGCCACATTGCCACTGCCGCTGTGTTCCTTCTCCCACAATACACTCGAACAGGTCCACTCTTGCCTGATGCCGCCTCCTTTTGTTCCGCCGACGGCCAAACGTGCCGCTATAGTGCCTGGGATGGCCAGATGGCAGGCTGATCCAGGCGCTGATAGGATTAGAGCTCGTACTTCGTGTGTGAGCGTGTGTGTGTGTTGCCCATCTGGCCCCCTTTAACAGGCTACAGCCCTGCAGACGCGAACCGCTTGTCTTTATTGCATAAACCTAACAACATTACCGCCACTTGGTATGCAAATGGAGCTGGAACTGCAGGCTTACAATTCGCATGCAGATAGGGAAAAAGAGAGGGAGAGAAAGAGAGAGGGAGAAAGAAATCTGTCTCTCTTGTTTCACTCTGTCTGTCTCCTTGATTTAGCATTGCAACATTTGCAAAGCTGAGATTATCAGTTTAAACTGAGAGCCTCTTTGAAATCTTTGCCTCTTACATTTGTGTGCGTGTGTGTGCTTTCAGCAGGTATAGTATTTTCCTGTCAGATTATGTGCATGTGTGTCTTTTAAATGGATTGCTTTGTCATTGTTAGTTGTGCATATAGTGAAGAGTGTAATCATAAAACTATTTAATGCAAGCAAGACCTCTATGTGCGATCTGGGGAACTGAGGTTCCTTGTGGCCCAGGTTATAGCATTTGGGAGGGTGGTTTGCATTGCAATGGGTGATTGGCATTGGGGAAAAACAGCAATCTGCAGTCAACTGGGGCAGCAGTGATGGAAAATTACTTTTAGTTGAAGATCAGAAGCCAGAGTAAATTCACTGTCCGGGAACATTAGCCTTTATTAGATGATTAGATAAGAGCGTTAGTGGAGGACGAGGCTGTCTGGGAATCATACCTCTTTCACTCTGTCTATTATTCTTTCTTTCTTTCTTTGACAGGTGTTATCGACATACTACAGGGAGATTTACTGAAAAGAGGCCCAGAATATGCTGCTACAACTCTAGTATATGATTTAAAAAAGCTTCATATATTGGGATATGTTTAATCAATTGTGGCTTATGTTGTTTTTTGTGCACATGCGAACACTTAATCATGCACAATCGACACCATCTCTTGTTACTTTTGCAATATAATCATTTGGAAAAAATTATTCCGCGCAATTAAGGCAGTAAGACTAAAACTGAAGGGGAATGACAGTCATAAGTCCGGGCTTGGATATCTTCCTTCCCTTTGCGCTAACTGTTCCCAGCTCGCTCTTAAAGCTCCTTATTAGGAGGCTAGTGGCAATATCAGCTCGGCCTAAATTTGACGTCTGAGCCAGATGAAATCCCAGGTAGCTAACTGGTGTGAAAGAAACAGGGTGTGTGTCTAAGAGTGGAGCAGGAGGAGGACATGTTTTAAAAGATCACAATGGCTCATAGAAATTCATACAGGATAGCAAAAAGGCAATTATTAAGATGTAAACCAAAGTGTAACATTATCACTTAAAAATCATAGTTATTTTAATTTAACTAAATACAAAATGTGTTGAAACACACTAATAATTGACTTTGCACAGGGAGATTAACTCGAAAGTGTCCTTGAGTATTGTTTTATAATATTGTTTCTTTACTAAATACGCATGTACAGTCTTAGCTTGCTTAAGGTTCTTTGTTCAGTTTATAAGAATGGTTTTCCTCTCTTAGACAACCTGTAGACAAGCTTTTTCTGTAAGAGTCTGTACTAACTGAATCAATTTGCGACACAATGGACAGCTTCATTATTGTTTCTTCTATGAAGCAGGGGCGTCCAAACTTTTTGTCCTCAGGGCTACATACAAAAAATATATAAAGGGCTATGCCACTCAATTTTGTGAAGTGTCTTTAACATTAACAAAATCAATAAAATGTTGGAAAACTATGCAAACATGCAAAAAAGTTCCAGTGCTCCCTTGCTATCTTGCATTTTATTGCTTTTGACATTTTTATCACCTGTGGCAAACATTTTTTTGCTTTCTTATTTGGTGAAGACTCTGGGGTAAAATCTAACTAATTGCAATACAGTGAGGTACAATTTTTATGTGTGGGCCATATTTTATTATGATTTTTGGATTTACTGGGGGTCTTAAAGGTTCAAATTTTTGTATTCCATGGAATCGATTACACATACGTCAATAGATGTAGCCTATTATTATTATTATTTTTGGTTGATGTTGCTTCAACCTAAAGGGCAAAAATACAACAGAATATCGGGGTCCTCTTTCAACTAAATCGCCATGAATATTTAAAATAAATATTTTAAAATATGAAAACAGCAGTAAAATCGAGTAGAAAAGTCTGACAAAGACAGCATCCAAGCTAACCCTCTCTTTATCTTGCACTTATCTCTTTCTCTCTCACACTCTCTCTCAATCCTTTTTTCCCCAGGGATGGAACAAGACAAGGGGAGAGGCTTCAACCTTCTTAATTGCTCTCCTAATTAAAGGCGGTTGCTAAGCAAAACACACCTACCATCAAATGGGCACAGAAGAGAGACAAACAACACATCATGCAGGAGCTCCAGTGCTCAGGGCAGGCGTGCATAATTAAGCTATTTTCATTTTGTCCCTGTCATAAATAAACGTACAAATAAAAGTCTTTAAAAAAAACAAATAAGTTAGTAGGCTTTGCCTTGCAAGAGAAAGGAGGTTGCTATATAACCGCTAATTAGCGTATGGTCTCGTATATATAACTATTTACGGTGTAGACAATCTGATCTGGGATAATTAAAGCAGAAAATTGAATAGGAAGGGTTTTAAAGCAGTGAGATTGTGATGTTTAGATGGGTTTTGGGTGTAAAGCTTCTTGACCTTACAGTGAATAGAAAAAATGGATGGTAAGATTAGGTTTAATTTATGCACTGGATCTTTACTTATGTGTTTGTAATACTATAATATAAAATACTGTCCTGTACAAAAATATTACTTACTTTAACTGGTTCCACTTAAGTTAATAGAAATTAAATATTAGGTTAAGAACAATATCAGCCACAGACATAGATGTTTTAACTTTAATATTTAAACTTCTATGATGTTACTGCTTTTTAGGTAGTCATGATTTCAGTTATTTTGGAAACACTTGATATTTGGTTATCTTTCTAGACTGGCACTTCAGATTGACATACACCCTGCCCCTTTCCCCTTTCTGTGACATCAACTGCATGAAGTAATTCAAGATAAACCTGTAGTAAACAACTTGTTTCTTAAATTTGGCTAGAGCAGGAAATAATAATATCTTAGGTGTCCCACATTACCAAATGCCCCAGATGACCTAAGATTTACTCTTTCAACTAAATCGCCATGAATATTTAAAAGAAATATTTTAAAATATGAAAACAGCAGTAAAATCGAGTAGAAAAGTCTGACAAATAAAGCATCCAAGCTAACCCTCTCTTTATCTTGCACTTATCTCTTTCTCTCTCACACTCTCTCTCAATCCTTTTACTGCTGAAAATGAATAGAAATATTATTTTTGTTTCTTTGAATAGAAAAATGTATATGGCTGATATTCTTTCTTTGTAAACCTTCACCCAGACATGGCCCAACATTTATAGATAATAATAATAGAGGGAGCAAGCAGGTAGCAGTTTAAACAATGGAAACCCGTGAGATCTACAAGTGTAAGCAGGTATGGAAAAAGAAATGGAAAAAAGCTCTCTAAATAACAGATAATCTACATCATTATTCTCTTTTACACTACAATACACTATAAAGAAGAGAAAAAACAACACAGTCATGTGCCTAAAAAAGAGAACATTCTGAAGAAAAAGAGAATGAGAGAGAAATAAGTTGGGGGGAAAGTAGAAGTGCTGCAAATAATAAGTTCATGTAAAGTGTGCCTACCATTCTCCAGATAAGGAGGGGCCGTACCTTCAGAGGGGTCAAGGCGCCGAGCCCGGCGGCCATGTTTGGAATTGTTGTGAACGAACATGTTGTCTGAAACGGCCAACACATGACCGTCCACGTTAACCGTCGTCGATATAACGACCTGAGGAGAGAAAAGAGAATACAGAATGGAGAAGGAGGATGGATGATGGTTATTATCATGCATTAATGTATTTGTTTCTACTAGAATGTTATGTGAAAGCTGAGAATATAAAATAGATCTAATCTATTTAGGAATTGCTTCGCAATTGGTACCTTTACCTTGACATTTTGTATTTAGACACATTTTGGCCTGGCACCTGTATCTGGTAATTAGTAAATAAGATATCATAAAAATTGTTTATAAAGGTATAGTAGTAGAAATGTTTGGTATTTGTTTAGCATTGTAGTAATATAGCATGTAGCTACTATTCAGGGACATTTTACTTTTAAATTCTAGTGCATGCCCACATAATGGAGAGTGAAATTTATTGTGCTAGTTCTCAGTGTACCTGGGTTCAATAATGCAGTATTTTTTTGTTTGTAGCTTGTCAATCGACCAAGTTACAGCAGTTTTTGTTAATCATTCAATCAAATGGAATAATTTATCACAAAAAAATAGCATTGAAATCTCTCTTAGCTAGGAAAAAGCACTATTCTTCAGAACATGCGGGTAATTTCAGTGTTCGTCCCATTTTAATATTTAAAAAAATGTAGTGGATGATGCATACAGAATATCAGGTGGAATAATAATAATTTTGAATAATTTAATATGGTCTGTTACATCTCCAGAATAAATATTAGCTAGCCGTTTGTGCGCAGAACCTGAATGAAGCTGTGCTAGTATCTTTAATTGTAATAAGCACTAACTTCTAATATTATATCTTGTATGAACTTTTTCTTTACGGCTTACTTTCAACGTACTTACTCCGTAAATATCTGTCTGGCTGAAGTTTTAACCACAAAATATCTAATAGCCTCAGGTGACCTGCAAAAGCAAGCTATTGGTTATTTGCCTACAGAGTGGCAGAAATCCAGAGAAGGGATAAACTGGGGACCTTTCCTTCAATTCCCACGACAGACTTCAACTTCTTGAGAAGATAAATGACCAATCAGAGAGCAGCTGCTTTCACCGGTGTGTCTCGAATAAACCTCAGCGTCAGCAGCTACCAAGCATGAGGAAGCGAGGATCAAATTTTAGGAGATGATGATTATTAATGACCTTTTTTCTGGAGGAAAAGGTGTGCGCTACTCAAGAATGCACTCGCGGGATGCCTTTGTCATTTAATATTTTATTATTCCTCTTAAAAAGTGTCCACCTTACATTATATTTCGAGAGCCTATATGTGCCAGATCTATAAACCGGTTAATCATTGGATTAGGAAAACCAGGATAATACTGAATTTATCCACCTTTTTAGATTAGACAATGTTCCATGTTAAAAAGCACTATTGAAATAAAACTGAATTGAATATCATATTTCTTCTCACAAATGCATCTGTGAAACAATTGCATGAAACATCCAAGCTCAAATTGCACTATTTACACATAGCTGCTAAATATTCCCTTTAGCTGTAAAGTAGACTGATCAACACCGTATATGAGAGCATAATGTGACACAACCACCAACTGAGCCACTTTATCAGTGATCAAAAGCCACCTGCAATGTGTTCCTAATCCAGTAATCATTCACTAGAAAGAGGTTTAAATATAGCTATATAAAGCAGAATCAATTTCCCATTTGATAGCAACAATTAACCTTTGTGTGGATAAAAGCAGGGTTGCCTTCTATAAAAAGGTTACAGTTAGACAAGTGCAATTAATGTATGCTTTATATAAAGCACCTCTTTTGTAAATGTCTGTTAAATACCTGTCACTCAAATACAGGGTTGATTTTGTGTGTGTGTGTTTGGGGTCTTCGACAAACCTCCAATTAGGCATTAATCTGCCACTTGTGTGAACATAGAGAGGAGAAGAGGCTCTCGTTTGCTCTTTCAAGCGTTAACAGTCCGTGGCACTCGAGGTGCTAATGCTACCCATCTGCATTGATCTATTGATATATTGATTGGTTGTTTTGCCTCATAATTGGCGGTGTGCGTAAAGAGATAAATGAGACAGGTGGGCGTTGGTGGCGAGCGCTCTTGTAAAAAACAACAATAAAAAGCGGAAACTCTTCAGTCATTAGCAGATTTTCAAGGTTGCTATTCTGTTTTTTGAAGTCTTTTGCTCACATTTGTGGGTCTAACAGGCCCACTTTATCTGACAAAGAAGAGAGTTTAGCATTTGAATGGAGACAAAATGGCAAAAAGGGGGAGAGAATGAGAGAGAGAGTGAGAGAAAGCTGGAAATCAGCATCAGAATAAATATCAGAGCAGCTTTAACAATCCCCCGCTTCAGTTTCTGGAGTTGTATCTTGACAAGAATGATGGATAGGCTGTGCTCCAGCCTCTGCCTGCCTGAGTGAGGAATGAGGCAAAGAGGAGCAAGAGAGGAACAAAGAGACACACCAGAAGCATGACCCTGATGGTAATGGAACATGGGCAAAATTTATTCGAGAGATGGCATTTAGTTTAACATGGATCAGTCAGTTGAAGAGACAGCTTGAGAAGACGGGCTAAACAGATCCAGGAAGACCAAAGTGCACCAAATGGTGTCACGATTATGATGAAGGTAGATTCAGGTCAAAAATCATAATTGTGGCAACAGGCAAGAGAGAGGTTCTGGTTATAAATGTCCCAGCTTTATCATCCTCCCCTAGAAAGTATGACCCAAATAACTGAGAGCTTTTCATAATGCAATATGAGAGAGAGAGAAATAGAGAGAGAATGGACAAAATGTGGGGCAGTCTTCTAAATTGTTCTTCCAGGTCAGAAGGTCATTATTATGGTTGCCTTTGTTGCTTTTCTCTTTTTTTGCTGAGGCAGCAGCAGGCAGGAAAAACTGCACAGAGGGCCCTGGTGCCCTGTTAAGACCAGTTAAAGCTTTAGGGAGGAGAAGAGATTAGAACGACAGAAAAAGAAAGAGAGAAGAGCGTGTGAGAGAGTCTGGTGGGCCTTCTGCAGTGATGGATGTTTCTTTTAGTCACAGCAGAGACAGAAAGGACACTTACTCTCACTCTGATGCTGACCTTGTGCTCTGGACACATGGATCAATATCATCTGGAAGGCCCTGTGCACTCTGCTTGTGGTGCAGAATGAAAAAACCACAGCTGTTGCGTTTTCCAGGAATTCTGTCTGTCCTGTTAGACACCTGTATAGCCCTGCTGAGGATATATGTAAGCTCACACTTTTTATAACCAGAAACTCAATGCACGCCATCCCAATGCTGTCTCACCGGGTTCAATTCCCAGGTTGGTCGTTCTTGGGCCTGGTCCTTTCAGTGTAGAGGTTGCATTTCATCCCTGTGTTCCCTTGGGTATCCTTTGCGTGTTCTGGGTTCCTCCAACGTTGGTTTATCTAAAGTGTCCATAATGTGTGAGTGTATGGGTGTTCCTGCTTTGCACCCTGTGCTGCCACCTAGGCACTGGCTTCCCCTATGAACCTGGTCACGATTAAGCAAAGATAATCTTGATATTTGTAGCCAATCTTTCCTAAGTTCTTTGTTTGACATTACACAGATTATGAACGTGTCTCATGTTAAATCTTGTTCTTCTTGCAATCATGTTTCGTTTTTTGTTTCTTAGCCCTTTTTGTTTTTGACTTTCATTACTTACATACTTTATATGTAATAATAATAATAATAATAATATTAACAATAATAATAATAACAATAATAATAATAATAATAATAATTATTATTGTTATTATTATTATTATTATGTTAGTGTTGTCAGCTGTTCTGATTTTTAGAAGTTTTGGATGTGTTCAGAAAGCATTTATTTCTGTGTATGTGTAAGTCTGGATTGAAAAGAAAACTGCTAAATCTTGCTCAACTGGCAACCAAGGCTTTTCATGAATTACTTTGAATTGGAAATGATTTCACATATCAGATATTAAGATATTAGTCGGATAGAATTTTTTTATATGTTTTGAAATATAGATATTAAGTAGTCTGTGTGGTGGTCATTTGTAAGCTGGGAATATATTTTGGTAGAGCAGGTGAGCCATTTGTACATTCAAAACCAAGGGCTGAATTATCTCTGGGACCATATCCACTCCTATCCACCTGCTTTACAATACAATAACCTACTGTATAGACTGCAATAGACAATTTGTTTCTACTCCCAAATGGCTTTTGTAGACATAGGTGAGTGTGAAAGTAAAAAGGACAAGAATTACCTGGAACCTGCGCATGTCTCGTGGGTTGCCTGCATTCTTCAGGCAGTTCTGATTGCACTTCAGGAAGAATTTCAAAAAGAATCTGTAAAGAAAAACATCAACAGATTCAGTACATAATTAATAATAGTTGCATATATCATAATATATACCTTAAAAATAAGCAATAATAAAAAAGATATCATAGATGAAAACTTACAAAATACAAATTGTAAATATAATACAGTGAGATTAACTAGAACGTCATTATTAGATACCCATTTTTCTCACTTATCGGTTCATTGATCAGTCTTTTAAAGTTGCCTTTTCTATATTAACAAAATTTTTTTGTGAGAAAGTCGGGAAAAAATGGGTCACCATCAGACAGTGGGTAGGGCTGTCACCTTACAGCTAGAAGAAAATATCCAGGCCTCTTTTGAGTAAATTTTCCTTTAGTTGTAAAATTGTAAACACACACGCATATACACATAGATACACACAAGCTCAAGCGCAATGATGGCGAGTGTTTTGTTTGGAAACCCTCCCAGCGGATGTCTCAGGAAAACTGTCTGTCTGTCCGTCTGATGCACACAAATCCCACTATTCCCATTAGTAACCATCTGTCCACACTTCCACTAGGTATACTGCAACCCCTCCTCCTCCCTCCCTTTATCCTGTAATTAAAGGGAGGCAAACAAGTGCACCTGAGCCCTCATCATCACGAGACATTTCAGCAATTAACAAGGTGAGAGCAACCCACGAAAAACTTCCACCTCACTCGACAATTAGAAGAGGAGTGTCTGCATCCAAACGGCAAAGCCCGGCAATTACAACACAAATTACATACAGCCTAATCTGTTCAGCAAATATCACATGTGCGTACAATTCGAGATCCTATAGCATTGACAAACTCTTACACACACACAGACACTTTCATCTAATACATCTGTATGAATGATACAATTGATAAACAAGTGGGCTCTTGAATTCTACTGTTGTATTTTTATCATTAATAAGCCCCTTTAAGGGCTTTTATAGAGAAGAAGAACAAAAAAAACGAGAATATGGTGAAGACTCTCAGGTTCTCAGGTTCATCTCAAACGTGAATAATGCTTTGTTCAGCAGGAATATCATGGTACATCTTACATATGGATGTCAATGAGCACAAATATTTGCCACTGCCCCTCTATTGCAGGTTAGCCTCAAACCAGAGCAGTGAATGTTGGATGTCACACATCACTGATTGTGTCACCGTGTAGAGTTAACACGTACAGAACTGCGCTAGGCAAACAGGCGAGAGTCATGGGTAACAAAACACACAAGGGTCATGAATCACAATGTGAAATGATCCCCGTAACCCTGAACACTTCTACTCATCCCAAAAATCATTTATTTACATTCTAGTTCTCCACCCTGACAAAATGTGCAAGATGGCTAAATAGAGATAAATATGGAGAGAGCAGTAAAAGTGAGTTTTTTTGGTTCACCAGCCTTGTATGGTGTCAGAAAATCCTTGTTGGCCACCATCGATGAAACATAAATACCATAACCACATATACAGTTTGGAAGGATGTGGTCATAGTGCTGTCTGGAAGGCTGTAAAATCTCAACTATTATATGATGGCAACTTCAGCTTTAATTGTGTGGGGTGTGCAGGGCAGCGCTCGCAGGCCAGTGTGTTCGGACGTGTCGCTCTGAGGATGAGGGTTATGGGCTGTAATTCTCAGACCCCGCTACTTATTTCCCCATAGGCTCATAATGTTTCCACAGCAAGGTATCAGGCCATATCTCGGCTGAAACATGGCCCTCATTCACTTTGCTCCCTGTGCCAGACGACAAACAGCCTGACTCACACACACACAATCTTCTTCTTCACAAACTTCTCAGATGTTGAAGTAAGAATAATTTGAAGAAAAATCTATACAAAAGACTGTCATAAAAAAATAGAAAGATCCCCCTGGCAGTTCCTAAACATTTATATGCATTCACAATCGCTGTCAAAATATTATAAATGCTGACATTTGTGAATTTTTAGTGGATTGCATATTTGGCATCAAGGATTAAATCACATAGACACCAAAATGCATTTTTCTATATGATCTTTTTTTTAAAAATAAATATGCCTTTTGGTGTCTATGTGATTTAATCCTTGATGCCAAATATGTTTT
>JAOUQV010000046.1:3063194-3092754 GCA_028565295.1 Aspidoras spilotus
ATTATATATATATATATATATATATATATATATATATATCTACAAGTCCCCATTAGGGCTTTGTATAACTTCTGTCTGTTTGTTTGTATCGTTCACAGCAGTTGATTAAGCAACGCTGTTGTTCCATCTAATGAAAATCATCTCGGACCTCAGTCCACAACTCTGCGTAATATCGGCTGAATTAGGAGCCATTTCAATTCTACGTGGGGATTGAGGAAATTGCTCCTTTGTGAGCAGCCGAGCAATTATGACCCCACATTGCTTGCTTTCTCTCTCTCCCTCTGCCATCTTTCTAAGCGAATACAGAACCTCGTGTTCTCCTGGCAGCATCAGAAACAAAGGAGGCCGTTAAACTGTAATTTAATGGAATATCAAGGAGTCAGTAGCATTAGATGCTGGCAATGCAAAGAGCGAGGGAAGGGAGGGAAAAATTAACTGCAATTAGGTTTGATTAAAGCTATCCTTCTCAATAATCAGCATTCGTGACAGGACAAGGGGCCCTGGTGGCCCTCGGATGGCAGCGAGGCGTCAGGCAATATTAAGGCCAATAAAAGGGATATTAGCATGGCTAATTACAACATGGCTAAAGCGTGTGTGAGGGGCCACTGTGTATTGTTATGTGCAAAATAATTGAACAAGGCAGTTATCAATTACGTGAGATGCCATTCCAGTGTGTCAGAGAAAGTGTGTGTGAGAGAGAGAGTGAGAAAGAGAACCCAAGCAGACAAGTTTAATTTCACGTCTGAGGATTGGTCACATCACTCAGCCTTTTTTCTTACAACCTCCATTCCTTTAACGCTTGCTCATTCCCTCCCTCGCACTTCTACTGACTACCAGAGGCAGTTTCTTTCACTTTTATCTCCAGACACAACTACAGAGAGGACAAATCATGGATAAAAACGATCAGGCTGCCCAGAACAGAGTAATTAATATAACTTATTCTCTCTCTCTCACTAGCTTTCTCTCTCTCTATTTTCTCTTTCTTTCACGCTCTCTGTGACCAGAAAGGCCAAATCATTATGAGGTGATTAGTGCCAGAGCTGAGGTGGCACAAAAAGGAGATGATAGAGAGACAGAAAGAACGAAAGAGGGGGGGGACAGAAAGAGACTTTGGCTTCACAGGGTCAAGGTAATTGAGAGCAACAGAGGAGGAACTTACACACACTCCATCTCTAATGCAAGACTCCCTTATCTTAAACAGCACCATTAGTGTATCTGGCCTTCTATTAAAGAGTCATTAAATGACTCATATTCTCATTTCATATTCATTTCTTGGAATTCCAAAACTATTCATAGCAAAAAAGTATAGAATCAAACAGATATTTAGAATAGTGTTTAAGCATTTAGATTGAAAAACGTGATAATAAGAGTAACTAGAAAGTTGCAGAAACTATGAGTTTGTTGAGCTAGTTCATTCACCTTTACCGATAGAAATTGCATATGTAAATTTTAAAGATATCAATTTTTGTGTTTGTAGCTCATAAATCTTCAGAGTTTAAACTACATCAGTTTAAATAACTCCATTCAAGCAAATGTGTGTAATTGTGATGTATTACAAAGTTATTTAAAGTGTAGACCATGAAAAAACAAAGCCTTTCCTTTTTCCGGCTTTCCCAAGACAGATAAGTACATGCAAATGCTGGTAAATAAATACAATGGCAGATGGGTTTGTGTGTCCGCCTGTGTGTAAGTGGTCAGCATGAGCACTAATTGCTAGTGTGGCACTAAGAGCCAGGGCCACAGCTGTACATATGTACAAAGTATTGATCCTCCAGCAACTTTAGCTGATCAGTCCATAGCCAGCCAGCTAAACACACACATTGTTAAAAACATACACACACAAAGATGAATGTCTAACAAGCTCCATGACTAAATTCTGGTAACTCCTGACCCAGACACTAATATTTAAAAACTGTATGTCATCACTTGTCTTGTCTCACACTTCCTTATAAATGTCTGGCATGCTGACACACACACATAATACACACATATCTGGCTTTTTTACATCTGAAAATATTTAAACACGCTTTCACATGTATGTGCTTTTCATTGATGCATATGAGTGTATATCTGCATCTCTGTGAGTGTGTGTGTGTGTGCTGCATATATGCATGTGTGTCATGACATCATGGCTGGGGTTACAAGCTTTCCCTACAGGAACCAGATGGCCCATTGTGAGCTGTCTGTCTTTCCCTCTTTCTTTTCTCACTCCTTCTTTTCACGCACTTGCCCTCCTGTGTACCCCACAAGGGCGTCTGTCCCATTGGCAGTGCTGCAGGCTTTTAATACATCCACTCATTCCCACCTATCTCTCTCTCACTCACACACACACAAACACACACTGTATATGTATGCCTGCCTGGGGTGCAAACTGCCCAAGTCAACCTGTCTGCACCTGCTAAATCCAACATAAAATCTCTAAAATCACACACGGCTAATTCACAGTATCTTAGCTAAGAGGCTAGCCAAAACTTTAATGCCGCCAAATGTCAGTACTGATATAGAAAATATTCACTTCTGAGCTCATGGAAAAATGTCGATTATAGCCAGGCTGCATGCAGACAGGTTTACAGGGAGAGTTTAGCAGGAATATCAGCTGGCTGGCTAGTTTATTTTAGATACAAACCACTGAGTAACATTGAGGTAGATTTAGCACTGTTGGTTTTTTTTCTCTTTTTAACCTCAGCCTGCCCTTATGCTTTAAACTGACTTGAGGTGACTTGTGGTAAATTGCTGGCACTAGAGAGACTAGGTTTTTCAAATTTTCAAAGATGCTAAAGTGTGTGTGTGTTTGTGTGTGTGTGAGTCTATATCTTTGTAGGGACCCATTGGTTCCCACAAAGATAAGAATATCTAAAAAGTTCTGTTTGACTTTGTGGTGACATCTTGCAGTTCCAGAAAAATCAAGTGATATTTTGTTGTATCTGTTAGCCAAAATAAAAATGTTCCTCACAAGTATAGCATGACATGACCGTGTGTGTGTCTGTGTATGTGTAGCAATTCCCACTGCCCTCAGGTAGAATACTCCTTTTCTTGAACAAATTTGGAATATACAGTCTTTGTCATTCCCTCCTATACTTATTTTCCGTTCTTTTCCCTCTCTCTCTCTCTCTCTCTCTCTCTCTCCCCCTCTCTCTCTCTCTTTCTATTTCTCTCTCTCTTCCTCTCTCACTCTCTCTATCTCCTTGCTTCCTTTTTCTTCTCATCCCTCGCTCCTAATGTGGAACATGCCTTTGACATCATTCCCCAAGCGCATCACCGGCCCTGTCAATCAGCAATTTGTCTTTCGGCTGTGGCCTCATTAAATCTCTCTCCATCAACCCCTCCGCCATTCTCTCTCTCTCTTTCTCTCTCTCCTCCCTGGCTCCACACCTCCTTGTGTGTTTACCTGAGAGCTGATCACAGCCTGTGAGCTCTATCACAGAAGTCATGCGAAGATCTCTCTAGCTAACTTATTGCCTCCATTGTGAGGGGTCACATGGTTCCCTGTCACTGAACTACCCTCTTTTTGGGATTATATGAAGAGTCATTGTTGTAAATCTATGCATGCCCTCCTCCGTTCCCCTGTTTCTGCGCTCAATCCACTTGCAAGCTACTCATGATGGAACTTTGATGCGGGCCACTGTGGCTCAAGTTTCTCTATTATGAGACGGAAAGAGTTGATTTTGATTCTCCTGATTCACCAAACCACACACAGCCAGAGGTGCTTCCTATTTCAGCCTCAACCTGCCATCCTTAATCTCAGCACTCTCTACTTTTTTCTCTACTTTCCCCCCTTACAGGAATCTAACAGTTCATATGATCAATGGTTCTTTCAAGATGGTCTTAATTAGGAATTGTCATCATTGCCAATTTTAATTATTAATTAAAAACAGAAGGACGAGGCAAGAAATATAAATTTCAAACCAGGCCAAACCTACACATTGAACAACTGCCTTGTTCAATGCTGATTAAAAACATATTAAAACATTAGAAATTATTAATGTAGGTCCAGTTTGAAGTGGCAATTATTGGTTTTAGCACAATTATTGGTTTTTTTTATTGGTGTTATCCACCATAATGACTAGAGCGTCACCTCTGTGACCAAAACCATGATATTATATGTTTCCCTAAATGCTATAAGTAAATAAATGAGCTAATAGCTGCATTCATGGATTCTTATTAGGAAAGAGGGTGCTCACATGGGTCAGTGCTGTGTTTAAAACATATAGAGTTTAACCTCAGATGGGATATGAATATAAGACCAAAATATACAGAAGAAGTTGGAAAAGTTGTATTGTAAAAATGTAGGGATTTAATACTAATAAAGTGAACTAATCTGTATTAGATATGCATTAAAATATTGAATAATAAAAACAGAGTTTGTGATTTGACAGACAGATAGACAGACAGACAGACAGACAGGCAGACAGACAGACAGATAGATAGATAGATAGATAGATAGATAGATAGATAGATAGTAACAAATAAATAAAAATCAAACATCATTATTAAGGCAAAGTGTGAAATGTTTATTGGCTGTTACGGAATTATTTATTTTTATTATATACCTTATAATGTATATATTAGAGAGAGCAAGAGAGGCCAGAAAGAGACTGAGAAAAAAACAAGATGTTGTTCAGTACAACAAAAGGGTTCATTTTACAAGCAAAATCAAGAGGCTAAAACAATAGCGGGAGAACGGGAGAGCAAAAGGCCTCAACTCAGTAGAGAATAGGGTGAGAAATGGTAAATGAAGAGAAGTTGGATTACGAGCTTCGGCGTCCAGAGATGACGTGAGTGCCATATTTTGTGCAACAATAATGCGACTGGCAGTAGAGATCCTTGTTTCTGATTCATCTAGTGCCGTATGGCAGAGCTTTGTCAGTCTGCGCGCGATATAAATTATTCAGCCTGAGAGATGGCAATTACAGTGCCCTGCACAACCAAAATGAATATTTTATGAGGACTAAAACTGCTATGGAATGAATCACACACACACGCAGACATACACACACACGCACAGTGTGCTTATACATGGAAGGGCTAGAGGCCGTGACTGCTTTCATATTGTTGACGGAAATACAGAGAATCCTAATAAGCAAATATATTGCAGGTTAACTTGACACTGTTTTGCTAGTCGAGGATAGATGAGAATCACACTCCACTGTGTCCCATACAGGACCATCACAAAGATCCCTGGGCTCCAATTGATTTGATTCATTTCAAATTTAAATATTATATTTTGCAGTGCTTATTGTGCTTTCAATAACTGATAATATTTTTGTATTTGTAAGAGTATAACTGAAAGAATAAGTGAGAATAAGCATAAGTAAAAGAACAGAAAGGAGCGCGCACACACAACAGACACAGAGGGAGAAACACACTAATACAATGAAAGCCTAATGGAAGCGGATTAGACTAGAAGCCTGCTTGCCCAAAGCATCGTCTGAAAAAGGTTTTGTCTGTTAGGTTTCCTGCAAAAGTCCAGCTTTATAATGCTGAAACAAAAAATAACATTGTTCCCGGAGCTCGCAGAAGCAAGGCGGACTGTGTGAATAGGTATTGTGTTGGCCCAGCCAGTGATACCTTAGCTTTTGTGCTGGAGCAGGTCAGGGCTATGACAGCAGAGCCATACAAGCAGGCCTCTGTGCACTGAATGCAGTGAGGATTTCCACCATGGTGGGAAAATGCATCAGGAGAAACCTTGTTTTTTTCAGCACACACACACACAAGAACATGCACACAGAAACAAGCACATACCATGATGCACAAATACAGATGCACACTCAAATGCACATATCCCAGGCTAATAATGGGTAGGTCCACCTTTTTATTAATTTTACCATGCAAGAGTGTATAATGTATGTTGGGATGCATGTTAGCATGAGATGTATTGACACTGTATCAGTGATGTCTTCCTGCCTCGCCCCTTGTGATACCCGGATTGGCATTAGATTCACTGAGGTATCAACTGAGGATGAATGAATCAGTCAGAAACAAATGTGTCAAAGAAATTCTGGGACGACTCAAAAAAGTGTGGAACGATGTAATTCTAGCCATGTTAAATAAAACCTCACATTGAATAAAGTGTAATATATTGAAGAGCCCTGGAAAAAAAACATAACCAAAGAGAGAGAAAGCAAGACAATGTAATCTGGCGTTAGCCGACTACAATCTGTTGCCTGATGTGCAGTGTGATACATGACAGTAGGACAAATGCAAAAGGAGACATGGCTTCCAAAGCCACCGCTTTCCTGATGGCTCTTTCCTGCACAACTGACACCGCCTGTCTGTGACACTCCAGCTTTAAAGAGGGTTACCAACAAATAATAATGATGTTCTTGCTTACAGTGTCGACATGAAAGTGTCATTCTGTACAAAAAGGGGGGAAACATAAAGGCATGCAAGAAACACAGAGATGTCAGGTTAATTTTGCATAAGGCAGCTAAGGTACTGTAAGAAGCTAGTGTTAGTTTGTGAGTGCGCTGTCATACATACACAAGTGTGTCAGCATACATGGAGATGAACTGCTGGGGGGTCAATGACTGCAGGCATAGTTCGGGGGCAATGATCTAGAGGGGTTATTAAAGCATCTCACTCTTATTCTGTGGTTTTACAGCCCCAAGCCGGAGGCAGAATCATTTCCCCAAGTAATACAAAAATACTCCTCTGTCTGCCACTCTAGAGGGCTTTAAACTTACAAAAAATGTTTTGTTGGCACTAAGAAAACAAAACAAATATAAAATCATATCACCAAAGCTTTATAGATATAAAAGTAATAAATAGAAGGTCAAAGAGCATATCTGACCATTTCTGTGTTTAACTGTCTCTTAATCAAGTACTCGGGTTGGTCTGCGCAAAAACATAATCAGTCAGAGGGTGTGAGAAAATATAAATCATGTTACCTATACACAATGGTAACGCCTTATCACATGCAGGCCGGGGCATCCCTGGACGAAGAGACCTTATTAATTGCTCCTGTAAGTAGTGTATCCAGCGTGGGGCTGGGATTCAACACAGGAGCATTTATCCCTTCTCTTGCTCTCATTGCCGGGTCGTCATTCCCAGCCCATAAGGTGGCAGGCACCGAGCGGCTCAGATAATGAAAATTTCTTCAAGTATAAAATCCTTAATCAAAATGCTGCTGGTGTCATCTTGCAGCGGCAAAGGATCGAGACTTAAATTAATATACAACAGAACCTTTGGCTAAATTAACATGCCCTCATTTGCCATGCGATTCCCCAGGCTGGGCTTCGTATGTTGGGATAAGAAGAGGAAAAAACAGTCAGAGGAATAGAGAGGAACAAGATGTCGCTTCACCCCCAGCTATGAGCTCTCACTTGCACTCAGAGCAATATGTTGATGAAGGGAGAGAGGGGATAGAAATTGTATTAATAAAACGCTAACAAGCCACGGGAAAAAAATAAACCTTGTAATTGAGTGTCTTTCTAATGATTCACATTGAGATGACAAAAAAGCCAATTATTTGGCCCATTTTTCGACGTGTTTAGACCATAGATTTGTTGATGCACAGGCTCTTCCTCTCATCCCTGGGGGGTATTAGTGAACTCTGAGAAACGACGGTTTCAGCAAAAAAATAACAGCCGAATGCAGATCTAGTCGCCTAATGACCCCGGGGACCGAACATATGATATGGCTTTATATTTCACCCTAATGCACACTTCTGAGCTCACTAGAGCAGCAGCTCCCGACCTCTGACAAACTTGTATCAGGCAAACCCAAGCAGGCTGTGATATGTGAGCACTTGTATTGTGAATGAAATTACACAGGAGAGGAAAAGGGATGCTGTGATCCACGGCCACGATGACACCTTCGGGAGGGGAGAAATCTCCCTTCTACTTTCTCTTAACAACCCGTTTCGTACAATTTAGCTGGGCTATCAGAACAGATTTGGCTGTATTTAGCAGATGAGGCGGTTATCTAATAGTAAATATCAATTGTTGTATTGTTTTTCTTCCTCTTGTGACGTTTCTCTGTGTTTTCAGGTTACAGCATGGCCTTGACAGAAGAGGTGTCAGCTTTTTTTCCTAACCACATGAGAACTCTCAATTTACTACACCACCTCACTCATTCTCTTTCTCTCTCTCTCTCTCTCTCTCTCTCTTACACACATTGCCTCTCTTGTCTCTCGGGCCAAGCCCCATCTGCATACACTCAGATTAAACATTCAATTTGCTACCTGATAGGCCACAAGGTCTACCACTTACCATACAAATGAAAAAAGTGTCATTGTCACCCCCCTCATTCGTATTCGCCTGACCCTGCGCCGTACTTGCCTAATAATCCTGTAATATTTACTTCAGGGAAATTATGACGTGTGGCATATTTATCTTCCTGGAAAATGTGCATGTAAAATTTAAATAGCCTTTTGAATGGAGCGAAGATACAGTCAAACACTAATATGCTTCATGAACTATAAAATTTAGTCACTGGTTACAAGTGTATTACTACTCAGCCTCTCTCACTTTATCTCTCTCTCTCTATGAGACACTAAGAGAGAGAGAGAGAGAGAGAGAAAGAGAGAGAGAAAGAGAGAGAGACATATTCCCTCCTCCATGTTAAGCTGGTGTGAGCTTTGGCAGCCAATTCAGCGTAATAGTCATTACGCTTACATGATGGTACAAGTCAGGCCTGTCGGATTTCCGCACCCTCTCCGGCTCCTTTGCATTAATCTCATTCCCAATAAGCTATTTGCACTTGCTCGCTCGCGCAGCCAAATTGAAATAAGGTGTAAATTTGTGGGTCTTAAATCCAAACAAGTACAGACAGATATTTTTCACCTGCCTCCACTCATTTTTCTCACAAATAAACACAATGCGCTTTCTCTTTCATGCTTTTCTGCCTCCGAAACCATTTATCGTTTAATTCTCCTATTTATTATTTTATTTGTTTTATTTTTTAGGTGAAATTTGAATAATAGAGTCTCACAGTCACACAGATGCTGGCTAAATCCATGAACGCTCACGTAGCATGATGGAAAACATTTCTTCACATGTAAAAATGAAAGAAGAAAAAAGCACCACTGATTGGAATTTGCATGGCAATTATTTTTCCAAAATAGGTAAACTATCCTAGCATGAAAGTAAAGTAGCAGTTACAGGAAGCTTTGGAAAAGAGTGAAATATATAAAGAAGAAACGGGTTAGGGAGGGTGTGCGATCTTACATACAGCATACTTGTCTTGGCCAGGTTGAGGAATGACTGAGAGTTCAGATATATGATCAGAAGGAGATGTATGAGCTCGAAACTTTGGCTTTTGACAGCACTAAAGTAGGCGCTGGAGGTGAGGTGAGCATGATGGCTGACCTGCAGCCTGTGCAGCTGTTGTACTGAGTGATTTATATCTGTACACATCTCTCACTCCGTCAACTGCACTGTGACCTGCGGCTCTGAGCCACCTCGCCACACTTATATCCTAATTCACACCAGGATAAAGAGAGAAAGAAAGAGAGAGAGGTGAACTCCGGTAAATTTATTTGTAGAGATGATAACATTGGTCTATTTATCAGCACCTCAATAACTGGGTTGGGACACCGACATCTTCTGGACAGCAGATTATAAAAGAGATTATGTATATATGTGTGTTCATGTGTGTATATGTGTGTATATACGCATGTGTAAATAAAATGTAATAGATGCAAAAAGCAGGATAGAAATATATAAAGTACTAATATACCCAGTAAGCTGATCCCTTTAATTCCTTATTTCTTCAAATTGCAGCAAATGTTAACATAACGTATCATAGAACTTTTTTTATACTTTTTGCATGTCAAATATTTGTTTCATCTAAACAAAGATTTGCACCTCATGTTAAAAATATTTTAAAGTCTGGTTTATAAATTACCCTTGCCTCATTATATGTAACCTTTAATACTAATAGATACAAATATAAATAAAATGACATCTAAAATAAGGCTGTGCTGTAAGACAAGTCAGTTTTAATGATAAAATCTTTTTATTCATTCAATCATTTTCTATACTCGCTTAATCTTAGTTTTAGGGTCACGCAGAAGCCGGTGCCCACCTGGCAAGTCTGGGTGCAAGGGCAGAAACAAACCTAGACAGTGTGCCAATCCATCACAGGGCACCAATATACAATCACACACATATTCACACACTAATTGGCAATTTAGATACACAAAATTAACCTATCATGCATGTCTTTGGAATGTGGGAAGAAACTGGAATACCTGGAGAATACCCACGTGAATACAGGAGTACTTGTAACCCGGGATATTCTTGCTGTGAGGAAACAGCACTAATCACTACGCCACTGTGCTGCCCTTGAAAAGTTTTATTAGTTTCAACTACAATAGTGCTACATGCTCTGCTCCTTGGACATTCTAGTGACCACAGAGCATCCTTTATTCCACACATTACATAAATCACATAAATCGCTTACTTGTACACACACACACACACACACGAGTGATCATCACAGGAAATTAGCATTATTTAGAATTTACAGAAAATATTAACACACGTCTAGTTTTTCTAACTGTAGCTTTAATCTTAGTATTTGTAATATTTAATATGATAAGAATTAAAATTTGCAGTTACAATACGTAATTTGAGATGTTTTTATTTGAGTTTTAATATTTAAAGTAATGTTCTGTTAGCTTTTCTCCTTTCCTGAGATATTTTAGGTAACAGGACATCATCAATTTCACACTGAATTTCTCTGAAAAATATATACACACAGGAAACTTTATTAGGTACACCTGGCTAGTAAAAGGTTGGAAGTTTTACTGTCAAAACTTGAAACAGTCAGCCCATTCTTCCCTGACATAACATCAACATGGCATTTTGGTCCACACAACTGCTGCTCACTGGACCATTCTGTGGTTGTGTGTAAAAATCAGAGTAGATTAGCAGTTTCTGAAATACTCAGACCAGCCCATCTGGCACCAATAACCAGTCAATTAAATTATTTTCTTCCCCTTTCTGATGCTTGGTTTGCACTTCAGCAAGTTGTTCTAACCACCTCTACATGCCTAAATTCATTGAGTTGCAACCATGTGACTGGCTAATTTGATATTTGGTTTTAACAAGCAATTGAACAGCTCAACCTAATAAAGAGGCCAGTGAAATCATGCAGCTAATGTTTTTGTAAAGTGACCTTGAGCTTTCCTAAAGACGCTATAGTTAAAGTTATAATAATAATAATAATAATAATAATAATTATTATTATTATTATTATTATTATTATTATTATTATTATTGTTATAATACTAAGTATATTACGATTATTATTCATAATAATAATAACCTAAGGAAGCACAGTGGCACAGATTGTATGACCTACGATAAAGTGGTGCCCTGCCAGGGTTGTTCCTGCCCTTGTGTCCAGAGTTGCCAGGTGGGCACCTGCTGACTAGCGACCCCATGTGAATTAAGTAGAAAATAATGGATACATAGATGGCTAATAACCTTAGTTTGTGTTGTGAAGAAACTAAACAGCACAAAAGATTATATACTACAGAATTTTTTAATATAATTTTTGCACAATTGTCTTATAATTTATTTCTTTATTTATTTTAAAAATCCATATCATTTGCTATATCGGTAATTAAATAATTCTGAATTGTGCCATCCATGAAATTGGAGTACACTGAGTTAGTCAAATTATGTATTTATTTCAATAATGAAAATAATAGTCCCCACAACCATTACCATTAAAAATAGTGAAGTGAGGGGGATTTTATTTTAGATACAATAAGATGTTTAGTAGGTATTATTTAACTGTAAGTGAATAAATTGTGTATTAAATGATGAATCACTTATAGATGACTTCTGAGTCATTTTACTATTCTTTTGTTTCATTCTGCTACTAATAATGATCTCACAATGATTTACCACTAAAATATCTTTAAATGATCAGTTACTGTGTTTTGTGTGTGTGAGGGGGAGAAAAAGAGAGTGAGTTTCTTTTGTTTATCACAGAGCATCATCTACAGCAACACTGTGGCATTTTGTAACAGGCTAATGGACACTCTTATGGTTGTTTAATGCATAATTACTCCTGTGGCATTGCATGCACCCCCACGGGCTACTGGCCAAAGGTCAAACTGCTTCTCAGTGACTGAGGCTTATTCTCGATGGCATTTGGTAAATTACAATTGTAATCAGTTCTAATTGAATTGTGGGCATACCATCAACTATAGTATTATAGTAATAATAATAATACATTGAATGATGACTGGATTAGGACCAGTAATAAAAACGCAAGTCAACCCATGTCATCCCCATCAGCTCCACTCGCTTTCCTCTCACTAGTTGATGCTCACATCTTGGATAAATCACACATGTCCCTTTACTGTGAGACTTACAGCTGGGCGGTCATTCATGTTTTTTTCACTCTTAGCACACACCTGAGATTTAGTTGTACAGTCACAGCCCATAAGTTTACATCCAGACTCCAACTATCTGTCTTCTCATCAAGTTGGCCAGTTTATCCATAGCTAGTAAATGCCTTCTATGTGCAGTCGACCGATCAGCAAAAAATATAAGCGCTGACTATGATGCAACCACCAGCCGGGGCACTTGGTCATTGATCGTATGGCACCTTCCTTTCGTTCCTAATCTAGTAATTGTTCAGTGTAATAATAATAGTAACAAAATGTTTGTGTAAATCTATAAGGCGTGTGTTTAACACTGTGTCAGTGTGATAGACTCTCTAATGTAATAGCACCCATATATGGGCCGTGCTCATACCCAAATCTAACGTACGCCTTATGGGAATAGAGTGACCCAATATCAATTCAACATCACATTTACCTCCCTCTTTTTCTGTCTCTCTCTGTAGCACTTCTCAATGGCCCCATGACTATAATTGATTGTGATTCTCTTCTGAATGTTAGCGATCCCTGGGAGCCACCGGTGGAGACACCATTCATCAGGCCCAGTCCATAAGTGAAAATTTATACAAGGTATGCAGATGTTTAGAGTTTGGGGTAATCAATAAAGAGTAAATAAAGATTGGCACTCGCTCCACTCCAGCTGACAAGCTCCAGCCTAATGTTTGTCAAGCAAATTAAAGCCACCGCGACTTCTCACCTGCTCCGACTGCAACGCCACATATGGCTGGGAAGTTAAAAATAAGAAAAGTGTGCATACATTATCATGCATAATGTACATCTCCCTCCATTTAATATGCAAATGCGGTGAAATATTACCGAATACCTTCTGTTCTAAATGAATAAATTTGAATGGCAATTAGAAGAATCGTGTATAATTAATGAAAACTGTCAATTTTTGTTCATAAGTAATTTGATTATGATGTTGATAGGACACTTATCAAGTTCAGTAAACTGTTAGATTAGGAAGAGGAGGAGGTGGGCGGTGTGGGGCTGATGGGTATGAGAGGGGAAAAAATTACCAGCTTTGAAAATTTCTCTTGGCATGATAAACAAAGAGGCTTTCTGGCACACACTCTGACACATACGGTACAAGGGAAACAGGGAGCAAAAGGGAGAGTGAGAAAATGAGTAATGTATTAAAAAGTCTACAAAAGAAATCCCTTAGCTCTCTCTTTCTATCTCACCCTCTCTTTTTCTTTCCCTCTCTGAGATTTTAAGGGTGTCGTTAATTTTATTGATCAGTGAGGCTACCAGCATCTGTGAGGGTCAACAGCAAGGTGAATCCCCTATGCTCAAGCAAATTATATAGCAATCACTGTATATACACAGACACATACACTGCCCCGCATCCAGCTCACACACACAAACATCTCCAAAACAAATAGCATCATGACACTAATATCAAACAACGTATTCTGTCATATATGCAAATAAACATTTAATTTGTGCACAAAATCTAACCGTGTGACCTCCTCCTGACCTCTTCTTTAATTTAGGCCATTATCAAGCTTCATCCTTCCCTTTTTTCTCATCCCATCCCTCTCTCTCTTTTTCTCTCTTCACTCTCTCCCTCTCACATGCAGGATAACTTTATTGGCATGACAAGTTTAATAAACATACAGCTGTATGTAGTAAAATAATATTGCTGGCATAATTCAAGTATCTAATAATACTAATAATAATTAAATGTCATATTGAGTGAGTGGATGCATGAAAATTTCTCTTTTTTCGGACAAGGACAGTTGTCCTGAATATGGTGGGCATTGTATAAGTTATCCCGTGTCCCTGTACTGCATGTCAATGCAGATATGTGCCGAATAATAATAATAATAATAATAACAACATTAATTTAAACAATAAAATATGTTTAAAAGATAAAACACTGCAAAATTGTTAAAATGATATAAATGTATATAATACATTATAGTTTATTGTTTACTGTAGTTGTAAAGTACTGGGTGGAGTTTAGTATGGTGTGAGCAGAGTATACATAATCTTGTATTTTATGCAGTGACATGGTGTCATATATTTGGCAGCAAGAGATGCTGTTTTTGCCTCGCCTCGCTTTTTTATGGTTTAGATTGCTTAAGAGTGTTCCAGAATTAGGTAGAAAAAAGTTTATTTTTATAAATTAAAATTTGCGTGTGGTTTCCTCCAGGCTTTTGGTTTCCTCCCAGTGTCTCTGTGTAAATGAGTGTGTAAATGTGTGTGAGGGTTGTATCGGCTTTCCTGATTGAGTCTATAACATGAAATTAATAATGACTTTTACAAACTTTAAATGAAAGGGAGAAGAATGAAAGGAGGGTATGGGGTGGTGAATTGAGCCTGGAGGGGGACTTGTGAGGGCCCAGGGTATTAGTCTTAATTTCTCTATACAACAGTTTCTGCTCCAAACATTTCTGACAGGAGGAAACGTTCCAACCAATCACAGGGTGAGTACTCATCGATGACTACTTCCTGCTACATGAATGCGTGGCACCCCTCTTTCTCTTCCTCTTTCTATTTCTCTCTCTCTCTCTTTCTTTCTATAATCGATCTTTTCATTCCTCGCCCCTTACTCTCGTCTCCGGGTGTGGGCAGCTCAACTGAGCAGGCCGTGTTATACTTTCTTATGCATAATTACTAATAAGGTTTACTCCGACAGAATGGCAGACACTAGATGGGTGCTAAATTGGGCTTATCATCCAGTGCCTCAGACTCACTGGAGCCGTGCATCTCCATATCCCTCTCTCTCTGTTTCTTTCTTTCACAGATCTGCTGATTGTTGAACTGTACTATGGCAGCTATTGATTATTTTTCATACGCAGCTGTTTAGTAGTAAGTGTTTGAATATTGTGTTTGCGTATTAGTGTGTATTTGACAGTAGTGCACTTTGTTGTTTGTATGTATTAGGAGACCCTTTTGAAGGACAGACACAGCGATTCCTCATTCTCACTCACTCCCTTGTGTTTATATGTGTGTGTGTGTGTGTGCATGAGAGAGGGGGTGTGTGTAGGCAGGGTTGTTGAAAGCATGCCCAGTAATTGGTGTTAATGTACATTAGTAAAGAGGGTCTCTGAAATGGGAGATGTTATCTGCATCAAGCGAGAAAGAACATCACAGAAGAGTACATTAAAGTGCTTGGGAGGAGCTCATATATGTGCGTGTGCACACACGCACATATATAAATACACACACAAACACATTCTACCAAGAACTAAATGATATATAAAAAAAAATCCCTCTAGCCATTTGGGCTCCACACATCCACCCAGCTCTAAAACTTTTCATCTTACACAATTCTACATCTAAACATTCATGCATTCATTCAAAGCCAGTCTCACCTTTTGGCTCTCTCAAACTAGGGGTCCCACCAAATTCCCTTCCTGATGAAACCATCCTATTTCAAGGGACCTTCATGTCTCTAGTTATTAATCCTAGTTATTCCCATCCTAGTTATTAATGCACCTGGCTTTCACATTCCAGCAGCTCACTCTAACCCACCGAGCATCCGGACTGCATCATGCATTCATGCATTATTAAGAAAAACCTGAATTTCCTACTTTCCTTAATCAGTGCTTGTATCACACCCCTGATACATGAGTGCAGACTAACAGACTACATTAGCAAATGATCGAAATCACGACATAAATATTTTTTTCCTTTCTTCAAAAATCCAGCTGACGTTAGAGTTTGTCAATATCGGTGGAGGTAATTAAGTGTTTTGAATGAATGTGTGATGCGGGACCGGGTAATGGCATCATTTAGAGGCCAGTCACAGATGCGGCGTGTGGAGCCGAGATGTAATTAGCAAGAAATGCTGTACAGGTTTTCCACTAATTAGCAAATTATACTGAAAATAGCATCAGGCTAATTAACAGTTATTATGACATTTTTGAAAGTATGACTTTAATTAGCAAAGTCCTGACGCATGCAATTTCAAACTTGTCCAGGAAAACAAACATGGGACATGATCAAGAAGCCACACAGATGATTAAGATAGAGCAAGGAGGAAAAAATGAGGGAGAACAAAAAGCAAGAGAAGAAACAAACAAACAAAGGAGAGAGAGAAAGGAAGGGTGAGAGATGATCTTTGTGACGTGACTGGATCTCCATCCAAATAAAGGAGAAATTAGGGCAGGTTGTGTGTGTGTGTATGTGTGTGTGTGCGTGTCGCTCTCTCTGTCTATGCATTATGCTGCCAAAAGCCTGGGTATTGCAGCCTGCTGGATGTCAGGTGGCTATGTTACCCCTAAAGTTCAGCTGCTCAGTGGCACTCGCTTATTCTCCCCCACTGCACAATAACACACATCATACAGTCCAGCCAAGACGACACACATTCAGAATGTAGAAAGCAATTTCAACACCCATACACACGACAATACACACAGTATAAATCACATGAAATACACATGAGGACTTTTATATATTCCAAAATAAAGTTGGGACACTGTATAAAATGTAAATAAAACAGAATGCAATTATCTGCAAATCTCACAACCTATAGTTTATTAACAATATAATTCAGAACACGTCATATGTGATAAACATGGCTCTGTGTTTTTCATGAAATGGTAAAACAGGTCACTTAAATCATATTACATTTGTTCTGTGTAATTATAAATGATATGCATTTGCATTTCATTGCATTCTGTGTTATTTACATTATCCACAGCTTCCTGTATTTTTTGACTGTTTTTGGACTGTTATAATTTTTGCTTTTCAGATGAAAGATTATAAAAGAGAGAATGATAGGAAAGGTGAGAACAATTAGACTCCAGTCAATTGGTCGAGTGGCATCTTCCTTTTTCCTCCTTTTGCCTTTTATTTCTATTTAAAACTCTCCTCGAACTGTCTTCCCCTAAATTGGACCAAGTTCACAAATCCCTTCCTTTCCATCTCTCTTTCTTAATTGTATATCTATAGTTCTTTCGGCCATGTCCCTCCCACTTCTGCAGGCCCACCTGTGCCCACTTTGGCCTCTCAGCTTGTTTCTGGCACCATCCGCTCTGACTAATATGTGATAAGACCTGCTTAAAACCGCCCTCTATCCTTTTCATCTTATCCATCCCTCCTGTCTTTCATGCTTATAGAAAGAGGGGTGTTGTCGGATGAGAGAGGTTGTAGAAGAAGGGGTGATTGGGTAGTGTAGGAAAGAGTGTTTGCTGAGCCAATTTGTGACACAACCACATATGGCCTCCTCCATCACTCTGGCTAATCAAGCAGCAAGCAGAAGCGAGGGAGCTCTAATTGCAAGGCACCTCCAGAATGCTGGGGTGCAAGGAATGATCATCATGTCTATCCAGGTAAATGTGTTGAGAACTCAAGGAAGCGAAAATAATGGAATTATTGGGAATGGTGGAGGGCGTTGCATAAGAGATCAGGCCGACAGACAGAGACAGAGGAAAATTTCCAAGAGAGAAAGGAAAAAAAAGAAAAAAATCTTTCCCAGAAACACAAAGTTCCTTTAGGGGACTTAGAGAGAGCTTCCTGTTTTTCAGGGATTTCTGATGTGACCCACAAAAAGCGATAGAGAAAAAAGACCGAGATTATTCCTTTGCTTTGCTCCGGTCCGACTTTCGGATAAACAATCAGTCACAAACGTGGGATGGCTTTTGTCTGACTATCTTAAAAAAATATATATTCCTTCTTGTCCTGCCTCTGTCCTTGTTTTGACTGACAGCTGACATTCTGCTGTTTATTATTGAGTGGACCATCGATGCTATCTGACCATGCAGAAATCTAAAAAAATGTGGTCCAAATGTCAAAGCCTGAATATTTCTCAACGTTTTATATAAAGAGAACGCTCTGCACGCTCCTCTTTATTGTAAGCCTGGCTGACGTGTGATATGCATGCGAGGGCACATACAAGGGCCAAACTCTTGTTGTTTAGGAGATGGATGGAAAAGAGGCATGATGCACCCTGGCTTTTGAAATCAGGTTCTTTGGGGGTGCATTTGGAGGAAAACAAGCCAAGATGCTGTGTGCTAAACTTGGTGCGGATACAACGAGAGTGAGAGAGATAGAGAGAGACAAAAACACAGAGAGAGTGAGAGAGAAAGAGAGAGTGATTGCTGAACTCCATTTTCATATGAATGACAGCCTTAACATATCTTCAAGAAAAGAGCAGCACTCTAAGCTCTAGAGACTCAGGTCTTCTCTATTTATCCAGTATACCAAAGGGACACTCATACACTGAACCACAAACATACACACACGTGTACACCAACGCATGATAGTGTCCATAATTAAACTACCGTGTTTCAATGTCCTGACAGCATCACAAAGAACAGAAGGGGCAATGCGATAATTTCATTAAGGCCTGCGAGCGAAACTCTTAATGAGCTGCCGTTTAGAGACAGAGGGAGATGTTGAAGGATTATGTTAGAGACATACAGAGAGAGAAAGAGAGAGAGAGAGAGAGAGAGAGAAAGGCGGGGTTGGACATTACACCTCACTATCGGAGAGAAACGTTGTAGCCAGTTACCATTCCAATGGAATAAAGAGCTTGGACAGAGGGGCTAAAAAAGACATGTGGCACCATTACAGATGTGGAGAATGGAGGTAGTGGCTCTTAATACATCACAAAGACTTGCTGTCTTTGTAACAGATGCGGCAGCAAGACGTGCACCAACAATTTGTTCTCTTTTGAACTCTGGGATGTCACCCATAATGTTGTGCGCATTGCAAAATTTTAAGCAAAACTCTTACCCTGCTAATTAAACCTTCACACTCTGCTCTTACTGGTGCAATGTGCAATTAATGAAGATTGGCCATCAGGCTTGTCCAATTTATCCATGAAACCTCCCACAATAAAATGGCAGGTGTTTCAGTTTCATTGTCTAACCCCTGTGTATATATATATACTCTATTCATATACACACTCACCATCCACTTTAATAGGTATATCTTGCCTTCAGCATTGCCTTAATGGGTGTATAAATAAATGGGCAGACTGGTTTGAGATGCTAGTAAGGCAACAGTAACTCAAATAACCACTCGTTACCACCAAGTAATACAGAATACCACCTCTGTTGAATGTATACCATGAAGAATAAAGGCAGTTGTGAAGGCAAAGGAGGTCCAACATAGTACTCGCAAGGTGTTTCTGGTGTTTTAATAATGAGGTGTATTTTTTAATTCACGTTTGCAATTTAGGGGCATAATTTTGTCACTGACGTTTAGGGACAACCCAAATTATCACAAATTGTAAGTAAGATATTTGGCGAAGTAAATTAATATTAATAAACACTGGATTCTATTAAATATTTGTGTAGCATTAGTATGTATATTATGATAAAAAGAAGCTCAAGAGGTCGTTTGATTCAACATTTAAGTATAACTAATACAATTATACACAAAAACATTCAAATTATTTGGAATATCGATATAATATGCATTAAGCTGTAATGCAAATGCTCACCAAATGGCTAAAAGTATGCCTTTTTATGTATTTGTGTTTTCTTTTAGAAACTTATAAATGCAAAGCTTAGTACTTCTTTCAATTTATCCCTTGTTCGCTATCCCTCACTGGAGGAATTTGCATATTTAATTGATCAGTATGCTTCCTACTCCTTTTGCACATCTGCCAGAGCGGTCCCAACCGCTTCCACCTCTCATCGCTCAAAATGACAGCTCCCCCTCCTAACAAACTTACGCCCTCTCTCTCTTTTTCCCTCTCTCTCTTTTTCCCTCTCTCTCTCTTCCTCTCTCTCTTTCCATCTCTACAATATCTCAGTCTCATCCTTTTTAGAATTTGGAACATAACCGACAGTTTTCATTCTAATACGTATTCCTTCAAGATGATGAAAAACACAACTAAATTCAGAGAATAAGTCATATCAGTGTGTATAGTATATCGCCAGGTTGCTGGTGGAAGGACGAGGTGTGATTTTCTGCACAGCCGCTGCTCCAGTGTCACTTTGCAACATGTGCATCATTGTCTCCCATTCAGCATCTGTCATTGTGACCGCATCTAGACAGCAGAGCCTGCAGTCGGAGCTCTGATCAATCCAGTGTCTCAAACACATAAACAAATACACACTCTCCCCACTCACTCCCTTTCTGTTCCACCATACTCCCACAACTGACTGTTTCTCCTCTCCTACAGTGTAATGCTCTCTCCTTGTCTTACCTCTTGTTTAAACTCTCATACAGGATTTCTAGGATTTCATGGAAAATTGGACATTTGTCACTGTTTGAACATATTGCTACACATGCATTATCATGTGTTGCAACTTTCATAATTAAATTTTTGCTCTATTTAATAAGTAACAGAAATATTTTATTATTTAAATTTGATCAACTTGTTAAAAACATTTCTAATATTATTTTTACTGCTTTGTTGCCTCAAACAAAACGTATCTGAGTATATTTAATGTAAATTACTAATATACAAACCCGATTCCAAAATAGTTGGAACAAAGTACAATGCAATAATTTACAAATGTTAAAAAAAAAATACTGTATTCACAAAAGATCATAGACAACATATGATCAAGATGTCGAAAGTGAGACATTTTAAAATTTCATGCCAAATATTGGCTCATTTGAAATTTCGTGACAGCAACACATCTAAAAAAAGTTGGGAAGGGCAATAAAAGGCTGGAATAGTGAAAGGTACAAAAAAGGAACAGCATGCTTCTCTATTGGAAATCACAAAATGAGCTCAGGAATATTTCCAGATAACATAATCTGCTAACACAATTCACCCGTTGCCAGCGAATACTCTATAGTTCAAAGAAGAAGCTGTATCTTATCAAGATCCAGAAGCGCAGACGTCTTTTCCGAGGATCATTTAAAATGGACTGTGGCAAAGTGGAAAACTGTTCTGTGTATAGAGAAATCTAAATTTGAAGTTCTTTATGAAAATCAGGGATGCCATGTCATTCGGACTAAAGATGATGGACGGACACCATCAATCCTATAAAGTATATCCACATTCTAGAGCAACATGTGCTTGCATCCAGACAACGTCTCTTTGCATTTTCCAACACAACAATGACATACTGCATCAATTACAGCATCATAGTAGTCCAAATAGAAAACATTTGGCGCGTCATAAAACAGAAAATACGACAAAAAAGACCTAAGACAGTTGAGCATCTAGAATCCTACATATTAGACAAGAATGGATTAATATTTCTATACCTCAACTTGAGCAACTTGTTTGCTCAATCCTCAGACCTAGAAAAAAAGGGAATGTCTCACAGTGGTAAAACATGGTCTTGTCCCAACCTTTTTGAGGTGTTGTTGTCACGAAATTTACAAACACCTAATTTTTCATTTTAAATGATAAATTTCCTCAGTTTAAACATTTGATAATGTTATTTTTGTTCTATTCTAAATACAATATGGAATTTTTAACTGTCACATCATTGCATTCTATTCTTATTTATAATTTGTACTTTGTCCCAACTTTTTTATGGAATTGGGTCTGTACACTAAACAATTAGTAATAAAGTCCAAGTTGATCGTTGCATCAAAACTGACTCTTATATAAAGCGTTGATCTGTTGACTGCACAGCAGAAGGCAACATTTAACAGCAGTGGGTAAACTGAGTGACTTGAGATAGTGGAGTTCGGAGGTTCAGTGTTTCAACAACAACTACATTTGGGAGATTTTCCTGTACCGCGGCATTACAAATGTACAGTAGAGGGAAAATCTAAAAACATCCAGCTGAAGGTCACACATTAGCTGGCCAGCGTGTTAATGATCCCACTGAACTAGCGCAAAAAGGTTTTCAATAAAGTTTCATACTTTAGGCCAGGATTCCAATAGAGAAACTAAACAATATGTTTTAGTTTAATAACAGTAAAAAAATTCTCATCACTTGGCAAACTCAGCCATGTTTCTACTATTTTTTGATTGATGGGGACTCAAGAATATCATTACTTCAATTAATTTTCTCCAACAGACAAGTGCAAGAAGCCCTTATGAGGCATCTAAAAATAGGGGGGGGTCCAGTGCTGAACACATACGCTCTTCGTCTTTTCATCTCTGTGAAGGAAAACTTTAATTTCATCAGAATTCCTCAAGAGGTGTGTTAAATTAATTTAAACAGGGTCAGGGAGGGGAACCGGATGCACGAATGACTTTGAGAGAAGAGAAATAAAACAAGATTATATGAAAAAAGGCACTGACTGAACACTTCCTGGAAACCTCTAAACAGCTCACTCATACTCAGAGTGGAGCTAAATAAATGGCAATATTCACCTTGAGATTATGATCATGAAGGAAGCCATAGGGGACCGTGACAATAGAGTTCTAGCATCAGAGTGTGGCAGTGGATGGAAAGAAAGAGAGAAAGAGGGAAGAAAGGAAGAAAAGAGAGGAAGGAAGGATAGAAGGAAGGAAGGAAGGAAGGAAGGAAGAAAGAGAAAGTGTTTTGTGAGGAGAAATTATGGCTTTGCTGAATGACATTCTCGTTCTGAGTGAGCAGTCTTTCTGTGAGGTGTCAAGGATAAAAACCACACAAACAGAGAAATGACTTCACCTGTGAGTAAGAGAGCGAAGGAAGACAGAAGAAGATGCACTTGGCTGGTTTTAATTCGAGATAGAAAAATACAACCTGTTTTCCTCCTATCATCAAATCATCCTCGCATCGATCCAGAGCAAATCCGACAAGAGCAGCATTTGAAACTTTTTAAGATACAGCTCCTTTTAAGACAGGTGACCTACTCTTTTCCTGAAGAAATTTACTGAACCTGTATATCCCTGGTCATTCGTCTTGTTTTTTTTCCTCCGCCTGCGCAGACATGTCAGGCTGAGAGATGAATTTCAGATCAGGATATAATTGAACAGTGCATATGGCGTGCTGAGTGAACCTTTGTGTCGGAGGCATCACAGTGATCTATCCTCATTATTGTGTAAATAGGTTTTGGCAGGGCTTAGTAAATAAAACACAGACTGATGGCAGGAGGAGGGAGAAGATTTGCCTTCCTCCCAATTAGACTAGCCCTAGGCTGTGCTTTTTAACAGCAGATAAATAACACACATTGCAAAAGCGATTCTGTCAAAATATAGAAACCAAAACGTGAGAAACAGCAAGAAGAGATGAGGAAATAAGAGGAGTGTTTTAGAGGCTGATTTAATGACTCAGGGTGGGTTTCCGCACAGCTGGGGTCTGCTGATTGACAGGTCAGATCAAATTTCTCAGTCAGTTGGGGCCAGATGGAAAAAGCAGGAATCTGTTGAATATACAGATTTTTTGTCAGCTGCTCCGAATCCTTAAGCTAGCATATGAAAAAATCCTATTGTTTTTACCTGGTACCTGTAAGTTTATTATATTTTTATAGCAAAAATAATCCTGTTTGCCAGGAATGCTGCAAACCATTCCTTTAAACAGCCCCTAAACATGTCATCAGAAAACATGTTTTCATTTTCACCAAATTTCAATCTGTAAGAAGATAAGCACTTGAGGCTTCCATAATCATTCCATAAAAAAACACACTCTGTCCAAGAGCATAATCCAAGACATACCGGGTGGAAATATGCTGTCCACAAGTCATCTGGGAAAATGAATTTCAACCAGGTTTTTTTCCCACAAAAGGACGTTGAGGGTTGGAATAAAATCCCGGCTTGTATTCCAACTGAATTAATTGTATGCTTTAGATTTAAACATTTGTGGTTAACACAGAGCGAATAAGTGTTTTGTTCAGCAGTGTTTACTTCCTGTTCTCCGCCATATCCACTTCCTTTTCTGTGTGCGTATGGTGGTTTAATGTTTTCACAGCCAGTTCTGTCTGCTTGTTTTAGCAGTGAACTCATACTTCCCTAGTGAGTGTGTGAGTGAGTGATTGAGTGAAAATTAGTGACAACTATATTAATTATAGTCAAAATGATTGTGTGTTTCTTATTATAAGATGACAATAAAGCTAATAAACACTTACCACATAAAATAATAAAACTATTACAAATAATTATTTATTTAAATAATTATTATTAGTGAATTTGATATAAATCATCAATCAGATCCCATTATACACAATCATAGCTTTGTGAAATGTCCTCTGTGGGATAGATATAGACTGAAAAAGCATCCCAAATTCTTGCCAGCTGTTGCAGCCCAAGGGATTTTATCCCCAGTTCCCAATGCTCCAGGCTTTTAACAGCACATGCTCTACCAAATGAGATTTCCAGGCTAGTGTTCCTTATTAAAGCATTACAATAAACCATATATACTGTTTAATATATTAAACAAATTCGAAAGCCAGAGAAAAAAAAGAGAAACTTAAGAGGGCATTAGGTCAAATAGATGAACTAGAACATTTCATGTCATACATCATCATTACTTTTTGATGGTTAGGTGGACAGATGTGCTCCATGGTATAGGGGTGAACTGGCTGAGCATCCTAATTCCTTGTCAGCTGTTGCAGCCCCAAGATCTTGAAACCCAGTAACTAACGGTCCTAGCTTATTGACTGTAATAAAGCTATGTTTTGTTTTGTTTTATTTTTATTATACATTTGATTTTTTTTGCAATCAGCATCCTTTTTAACTACATTGTCTCTCCATCATCATTGTTATTGCTAATAGTTTTAATAGAAAGCTGTTATGTGACCTGACATACCATGATGAGTTACAATTACCAACTTGAAGTTAATACTTTTAATTAATAAATTATTTGTATATTCCTTAAATCATCCATCAAATATCTGCGACTGAATTATAAAATGTAGAAAATGTAGACTAATCCTGGCTTCAGAATTCTCTGACAGCTATTTTAGCCATTTTAATAACAAAAACTTTACTTTCATGCAAATGAGTGATAGGTGGTGTGTTTAATGCTATCCCACAATTCTGCACTCCACTAAGCATCTGCCTTTATGAATTATTCTTTTTTACAGATCTGAATGAATGCAAATCCCTGGCAGAAATTACACTGCTAAATAATGTAGCTAAGACAATAAATTTGCCCTTATAATGCTTAAAGACGGATCCCACCAGGGAGCCGCTGAGTGGTGGAGCAAAGGAAGACAGAGCATGGCCATGTAAGATCGTTCTTTATCATGACAGATCTCCTTTGCACACTAATTTTCTTGTTAAAGAAGAAAGGACTTGAGGTAAGTGTGAAAAAGTGAAGCCTTTTTTTCAATCCTTGCTCTCCCCTTTTTGCCTGTCAGATGAAAGGTGTGGAGCGTTTCTCTTGTGCACAGCCACATTAACCCGGCAAATGGCTACATTAGTGCAGATTAGCATCTACCTGGGTCCCTGCGCATTGTTCCTCTCTAAAGCATGCACAACACATTCAGCATACATCACTGCACACACCTCGCCAAGTGGATCAGAAAGAATCTGGACTGGTGCGCTGTTGGATTTGCATTAATGATCACGATGGCTGGCATACTAACCAAAGAAAAGAATACTTAAAGGTCAGAGTGCTTAGCAAGAAATTCCTCATATTGATTTTCTTGTCATAAACATACATAAATACATATTTCCATGTTGCTAAATGTGATAGTGTATCTATTGATGGAATTTGTAGCACTTGTGAGATTACCATGAACATGCTTTACATTTCAGCAATACAATAAAGCAATCTAATCAACACAAAAATGCCACCTACCTTGGCATATGCATAATTGATTGTCTTTGACCCAAACTTTAAAAACCTTAAGGGTTCTTCCAGAGGAAAGATGAAAAACTGCAACCTATTCTTTACCATTGTGTCACAAAATATTTCAGTTAATACACACAGTTACATTACAAAAAGGTTTCCTAATTAATTTAATCTTTTTAACAAAGAACCCTTCATCAAGTCTAATGTACATTTAGTAATGTGCATAGATGTACAGAAGAATGTAGATTAGAGAGAATCTCTCAGTATTTAAAATACATTTCTAATGAGCCGTCTTAATGACGGTATGTACAGAGTTTTTCCCAATTATCATAAAGCTGCAGATACAGTACTATATGTTAAGATGAATAATACTTCAAATATCCCTTTCATTAGTTTTCACATTCTTCAGAACTTTTTTATGCTCAATATATCAATACAGAAGTACTGCAGGGAAAATAAGAAGGGGAATGGAAAAGATAAAGGTTGTATTGCTATTTAGCCTCTTAAATGTTCTGCTTAAAAAAGGAGAGATTGCAGAAAAGGAAGTAAAGTATAATATACAGAAATAAAGACTACATAATGACTCCAGTGCAACATAAAGGAATGCTTAATGCGAAAGCTTGGCAAGAACAAGCCAGCACAACGGTTGATGAAAATTGTCATAGTTCAAATTTACCCATACTCCTCGCTTATGACATGATTGATTTTCCTTCAGAGTTCTCAAACACACGATTGTCTTTCCCCCCCGCGCCTACTCACATGGGCCAAGTTAATGTACACCACTATCTATTCTCTCTCTTTCTCCTCTCCCTTACTTAAGAGTCCAAAGGGATTTCCAATGTGGAAGAACATACCAGGATGATGGAAGATGAATTTGAAAGCACAATTTTCCCTCTGTCAATCATCACTGGATAAAAGGAGAAACTTAAGCACCAATCAGAAAGTCCTATAGCGGGGTCATGGCACGTCGGAGATGCTGGTTTTGTCATGTACAGCAGATTGAATTGAATCTAAGAGGATGATATCAAGTGCAGATTTGTCAATGGAATTGTTACTAATACAAATGTAAGGGGTTAATTTGGTTCTCGCATCCATAAGCGGGTCATTTAATATTGTCTTCACCAAATATGTATCAGGGTGACAACCTGCACATGCTTTCCTGCTCTAATGACTGGAAGATTGCATTAATAAATAATCAGATTTCATTTCTTAATGCGAGATTCACTTTATCACGGGCTCACTTCAGAATACGGACAATTAGCATTTATTAAATTATTAATGCAGAATAAATAAGAGAGCTGACAAAAAAACATGTTTAAAATCTTTTGGTTCCAGTCAAACACTCTAAAACATTAATGGAGGAAGCCAGAGTGCTATAAAAACAGATAGGCATCCACAGTGAATTATAAATTGCTATTGATTTTTTCCCTCTTCCTTGGTGATGAGGCTCTCAGGTAATCGCATGTTGCCACATGTAAAGTGCACTTTCCTGGCAGAGGAAAATACCAGCCATCAAATATATATGAGATTGCTGAATGTATGACCAATCTCATTTTGCAAACAAGGAAGAAGAGGACAGAGACTGGGCTGGGGTGGATTGGAGGATGTACCAGACACATATAGTCTGTGTGTGTGCACGTGTGTGGAACTCCTCGGGAGTTTATAGAGGTGTAGAGGGGGACCCTGCCGTGCTAGGGTTTGATATGTTGCCTTGTTAGCATGGCTAAGAGGAGCATAAATATTTCTTTATTATTTGCCGGAGCCTTCCTGTCGGCCCCTAATAGACAGGCCACATGGAGTTAAAGCCACATTAGCTGCGGCCGGGCCTCACAATCACTCACCAGAAATAAAATGAAAAGAAAAAAGAAAAGCGAATAAGAGTGAGAAAGATAGATAACAATGACTCTATAAGGGAATAACCCTACGTGACATTCCTGGAATGTATTGTAATATATTTAACTACTGTATAAGCATGTACTTCTAAATGCGTTTGAAATATCATCCATCTATCTATCCACCCAACAGCATCTATCCATCCACACATCCACCAATGCATCTATCTATCTATCTATCTATCTATCTATCCTTAGATCCATATACCTATCCACCCAACACTATTCACCCACCCATCCATCCATTAATTTATATCATTCTATCTATCTTACCTATATCCATCTATTCATCTATCCAACCCCATCCAATAAGCCATCTACTGAACGTACCGACCTACTTAATTACCTACCTGTATGTTTGTTTGTCTATCTATAAATCCATCTATATATATGTACATGTACTGTGTACATATTGTCCACAAACAAAAAGACAGACTCCCACCACTGTGTGCTTAGAAATAGTGTTTCTTCACAAGGCAACTTCAGACAAAGTGGAGCATTTTACATGTAAATATTTAACACTTCACAGGTAGTTTAGCCCAAAATGGCCATTAGGTAGAACTGGAGACCATTTGGCCTGGTTCTCTGGGCTTTTTTGGATTATGGTTAACAGAAATCTCTGCCTTTCCCCTTACATGACAAAAGACCTTATTTGAGATGTGAAGTTTATGTATGTGTGTGTATGAGAATGTGTAAGTGTCAAGGAGAAAGAATAGAGAGAGGAAGGGAGTGACATGGTAATGGCTGCAGTGGCTGTAAAAGGTGCTGTTAAGAGACAGCTCAGTGCGGGTAAGGGTGCTTTTGTCAGGTTAATTGATAGGCCTTGGCCCCACTTCATTAGAGAGACAATGTCAGGCTTAGTCGTGGACACAAGAGAGACCTTCTTACACTGACATGTTAATCTGGATTTAGTAGTCCCCCACACACATTATTATATATACTGCATATTAAGCAGGTTTTTCACTTAATATTTATTTTATCCCTTAACTTGTATAATATATGAATATTTGTCTTGTACCACATATGGCTATGTGCTGTCATCAGATGTACTAAGGGGCCAGTTTTTCCAGCAATGTGCAGAATGAGCTATCCAGACTGCTAGAATTTCAATATGTATACAGTAATATTTTAATTAAACAATGTTCAGATAAACAACATTTTCTTAGTTAAATATTACTAAGTTAAAAAGATATGCAAAATATACACAAATAATTAGATCCTAAACAAAAAATCACAAATCTGTCCAAATAATGCCAAATTGCATTATTGTTAAACAGCAGGATGTCCATAATGTAAAGTATGTTTAATGCAATGCTTACTGCAAGTAGTTTATATGTTTCTGTATTGTGCGTTTGTGTATTGTGTGCACCCATAAAGAAAGGGGTACATTGAACAATACTGTAAAGATACTCTGAAAGGATTAAGCAGTTTTATAGTCTTCCTCTCTGAGAAAAGTGTGCTTTGTCTGAGTGAACTGGTGGCCTCTGCCTGTGACCCATAGCCATGTATATTTAATAAAGCTGCAGTTAGCCAGGTCATCACCTCTGATCAGTATCCCAACATTCTGCCTGTGGAAAAAAAATGTGAACACAACTAAAGGAGGATTTGCATTTTTGTAGAGCCTGTGCTATATTCTGAGTAAGTGGACTATTCTGTTATAAGCATTTGTACGTGGACATACAGGGGTTAGACCATGAAACTGAAACACCTGGTTTTAGACCACAATAATTTATTAGTATGGTGTAGGGCCTCCTTTTGCGGCCAAT
>JAOUQV010000046.1:3092854-3127035 GCA_028565295.1 Aspidoras spilotus
TGTCCTCTTTTGAACTCTAGTATGTCACCCATAATGTTGTGTGCATTGCAATATTTTGAGCAAAACTGTGCTCTTACTGTGCTTCTTCCCACTTTCTACAGATAAACATTAGGCTACTTAGTACCTTAAGTGCCCTTAGTGGGAGAGAGTGCATGTTCCTTCTTCTATCTGTTTTGTAGGCACCAACTTTCAAACGGCTGCAAAATATTGATGGTCAATTCAGCGTTGAAAATTTACCCTAGTGGCAAACTTCTCTTAGAAACAACCAACGTCCACCTTATGGTTATCACCACATCAACCATTGTCAAAATCTGCTACAGTTAAATAATAAATGAAAACACTGTCACAAAGACAGTTTAACTTGAGAAATATGATCCCACTGATTGCATTACTGTATTTATGTGATGTGTAGGTACTGTGACATAACAGAAAGGAAGCGTAAGCCCAGAATATAAATGCTCCTCCACAAATTCAGTGTCAGACTCACAGAGACACATGCACACACCCTTAATCCTTTTAATTCCCCTAACACTCAGACGGTGGACACATAAAACACACTAATAAACAACTAAACTAACACTGACTAACTACAATTAACATTTCACACATTTATTAATTACTAAAACACATAAAACACATTAATAACGCATAACTTGCGAACAACAGTTCGGCGCACTGCCTTCTGAGTAACTCCGGCCACACCCTAGCTCAGCTCGGAAGTTTAACTTGCTTTAACTAGCTTTAACTGTAGCTAAACTATCCCTCATCACATATCTTGCAAATCCTACGCATACTGTAGAGAGAAAATGGAACATATACAGTAAGAACGAGGGAATGCCTGACTGGTGTGAATCTACACAAAGCTGTTAATGTGTTGTCGTAGAGAAGAAGCACTTCATTTCACAAGCGCAATTAGTAGACCAAGACACTATTGATAGCCTAATGACTGTTTGTTCAACAGCTGCGTGTCAGATGCGCCTCCATGAGAAAAAATACCAATAACAAGAGGAAGAGAGGCTTGATCTGAAGGGTGACTACACACAAACACATGTACACACACTCAAATTAATACACAGCAACACACAAGAAAAATGTATTCTTGCTTTACCTGACAATTTTTTGTATGTTCTATTTATACTTTTCTATCTGTCTGTCTCTATCTATCTATCTATCTATCTATCTATCTATCTACAAACCTGATTCCAAAAAGGTTAGCTCATAGTACAAATTGTAAATAAAAACAGAATGTAATAATTTTCAAATGTCAAAAACTGATTTTGTATTCCCAATCAAACATAGACAACATATCAAATGTCAAAAGTGAGACATTTTGAAATATTGGTTGATTTGAAATTTCGTGACAGTAACACATTTCAAAAAAGTTGAGACGGGGCAATAAGAAGCTGGAAAAGTTAAATGCACAAACAATTACATCTCATTAGGTCATAAACATGACTGGTTATGAAAAAAGCATCTTGGAATGGCAGCAGCCTTCAGAAGTACAGATGGGAAGAGGATCACAAACCTCTCTAATTCTGCACCGAGAAATAGTGGAGCAATATCATAAAGGAGTTTGACAGTATAAAATTGCAAAGAGTTTGAACATATCATCATCTACAGTGCACAATATCATCAAACAATTCAGAGAATCTGGAAGAATCTCTGTGCATAAGGGTAATGGCCGGAAAACCATACTGGGTGCACGTGATCTTACACGGCACTGCAGCATACAGGCATGCTTCTCTATTGGAAATCACAAAACGGGCTCAGCAATATTTCCAAAGAACATTATCTGTGAACCCATTTCACTGTGCCATCATCCTTTACCAGCTAAAACTTTTTTGGGCCAAGGTTTATTTAAAATGGACTGTGGCAAAGTGAAAAACTGAATCAAAATTAGAAGTTCTTTATGGAAATCAGGGACGCCGTGACATTCAGTCTAAAGAGGAGAAGGACAACCTAAGTTGTTATTAGCGCTCAGTTCAAAAGCCTGCCTCTCTGATGGTATGGGGTTGCATTAGTTTGTGTGGCATGGGCAGCGTAAACATCTTGATAGACACCATCTATGCTGAAATGTATATCCATGTTCCAGAGCAATATACGCTCCAATCCAGACATCTTTTTCAGAGAAGACCTTGCATTTTCCAACATACTGCATCACTACAGCATCATGGCTGCGTAGAAGAAGAGTCGGGCACTGAACTTTTACCAATAGAAGACATTTGGTGCATAATAAAACAGAAGATATGACAAAAAAGACCTAAGACAGTTCAGAAAATAGAATGGGTTAACATTTCTATCCCTAAACTTGTCAGATGTTTACAGACTGTTGTAAAAGGGAAAAGTGGATGTCTCACAGTGGTAAACTTGGCCTTGTCCCAACTTTTTTGAGATGTGTTGTTGTCACGAAATTTAAGATAACCTAAGTATTCTCTTTAAATTATACATTTTGTCAGTTTAAACCTTTTTATATGTCATTTATGTTCTATTCTGAATAAAATATGGAATTTTGAACCTTACAAATCACTGTATTCCATTTTTATTTACAAATTGTACTTTGTCCCAATTTTTTTTAATCTGGTTTGTATCTATTTATCTATCTGGCTTAAAAATATATTGATCTTTGCGAATCCTGACTTATGCTGTTAGATGCAGTAAATATCATGGAAATCCTTAAAATGATGGCAGATGGGTACTGAATAATACTTAACATGAGTTTACCTGTGATTTGTTAATTTTGAGCAGCCTGGATAGTCCATACTGCTGGAACCCCCAGGAGTGTTAGTAACAAGGGTTCAAATCCCCTGGCCTCCAATAGCTGACAAGAGATTGTCCGTCAGCTTGTCTCTATTCACCAGAACATCTGTGCAGTTAACAATCTCAAAGCAGTGTTGGTGTTTGGTATATGACTTGTGTTGTGGTGGGCAGTAAGGTTGGAAAGGGTCCACTCAAGTGGGCTTCCACAATGTGGTGTATGCCGGGTTCAACCTAGCACAACATTGAGTTAACTGCAGGCCTGATTAGAGATTTGGAAACTCAGTCAGTCTATTTATCTTTAACAGCATTAATGGGTGCTGAATCATCCGTACAGCCAACCATCACAAGGTGATGAAGGTGATTGGAATATGACTATCTATTTATCTATATGTCTAGTATCTAGTATTTCTCTAGTTTATAACGTATATATTTTAAGATAATCAGTTTTCCTCAGCTGCTTTATTTACCATCAGCTTATCGGGGCTTTGGAGTGTACTAGCACCTCACAACATTTAAGCAATATAAAGTTCCTTGGGAGAAACCGTGTTTATACTCTGCAGAATTATCCATTGCCTGTCAGAGCCAGGATGGAAAAAGGCAGAACCCGAGTGCTGTTTTGGAAACTGTGTCAATCCCTGAATATGCTATAAAAAGCAAATAAAAAATGCATCTTTCGGTCCCTATATGCCTCGCTATTGCTATAACTCTCTGATTTACTTTAAAATGTCAGGAATTGCAATGAAGGAACAGCAACTGGATAAAGTAAGGATGCGGAGTTCTTCACTGTGTCAGGTATATTATATCAGGATGCAATGCTGTATACTGCACATGGAGGTATTTGAAGGCTCATTCAATATGTAAGCACACACTCACACAATGCACAAAGATATATACACAGAGTCAGTGTGAGCAGAGTAGGGCAGGTTATTGTGCTCAGCCTGTCATTGAGACACGGACATATGTCAATGGTATCAACTAGCAAACCCTTGTATTCTTTTCCGCCTACTTCTTTAAGACCCAGATCTATTACACACCCACACAGCACCACAACCAGTTATTTCCTTCCAACCAACCTTACACTGACATACACATAAACCCCCTACACAGATTTCCAACCCTATAACCACTGCCCACCCCCAAAGATCCAAACTCTCTCGTTTCTCTGCAATGACCTCTCCGCTCTGGAAACAATTACTCCTGGAAAGCCTGTCAATATCATTATTTTTACAAGAAATCAATATACTTCACAAAGTTAATGGAGGATTCAGCGCAGAGGTGTTTACCCCCTTTCTCTCTCTCCCTATCTCTCTCTCTCTCTGTCTTCCTCTATTTCTTAGTGTCAGGGTCCAGCGGGGAGGAAGGGCAGCCGGGCACAGATGACAGATTCTGCTGGACGTGTAGCAGACAGTCCGAGGCGAGTTGAGGAAAGCAGGAATGAGAGATGGAGAGATAGAGAGTGGTGGGAAGAGGTGGTGGAGGAGGGTAGTGACGAAGGAGGAGGAGAGGAATAGGGCTAAAGGCAGTTGTGGAAAACGTCAAACACTGCAGGCAGGCCAGCTCTAACGAGCCAAAGATGTCAGCCGCTACCAGTGTTCATTCGCCAATGAACATCTTGCGGGGAGAGAGTGAGAGAGATGCAGGGATAGAGAAAGAGAGAGAAAGAGAAAGAGAGAGAGAGGGAGAGAGATGCACCAGTGCAATGCTCACCAATACAGTTCATTTCTCTCTCTCTCTTTCTCTCTCTCTCTCTCTCTTTCGGTTTTTGTCTATCACTCTTTGTGAGTATTATTTCCAATACATCAAGAAGCTAACAAGGCCATGCTGAACACACACAAACAAAACTCGACAAATGTCTAATCACACAGAAAGCTTTCTGCAAAATGAATCACACTCTGCCCTCACTCTGATATATCTATTTCACATTAGAGAAATGTCAGAGGACAAATCTGTGTCCAGAGCAATCACACAAACAATATAGACTAAGTGGACTAAGGCTAAAGTAAATGTGAACTGTGTTAAATTAAAAGAAAGTTGATTTTAAAAGAATTACTTTAGTTTGAAGTCGCAATTTCTGCATTTCTGCAATTTGCCATTTTTCCCAGACACCTAAAACTCTTAACATATTAATTAACAGAAATAAATAATAAACAAAATAAGAATGTTACGTGTTACTTTAGGAAAATTTAATATAAGTTAAAAATTCAATATTATTTAAAGAGAACCATTAATCAAGAAGGAAAATAAAAGACAATTAAGTAATATAATACAATTATTTATTATTTTCTTTCACATAAGCTGCTAAAGCAGTATTTTCTCTTTGCACTTGGGTCGAGGTCCAGTTTTATTGAATTTCTTGGAGAATGTGATTCAGGTCTTCTGGAGACTTAAACTGTCACACTTGATTCCTTGTTTACTATCTTTAACAAGATTCAGAAATTTAAAATGGAGATCTGTTGGGAAATTAAGGGAGGTGGGGTAGATCAAATCTTTATGACTCGATAAGGAATTTATCAATAGATGAGATATATGTATAATAATTTTTATCAACAGAGTTTACAAAGCAAAGTTTTTATTCTTCAAAAAACACTCCTCGGTCTGTTTTTCACTTTTTATACCCGCTTAATTCTAGTTTTAGGTTCACAGCAAAGTCTGTGCCCACCCAGCAATCCATCAATAGGGCACGCACGCGCACACACAATCACACACGGGCCATTTAGAGACACCAATTAACCTATCATGCATGTCTTTGGAAAGAAACCAGAGTACCCAGAGAAAACCTTCACAAACACGGGGAAACGATGCAAACTCCACACAGAAATATCCAGAGTCATTCCACCCTAGGCTTGAATCTTTTTGCTGTGAGGCCACAGCTCTATTCATAACACCACGGTGCCACCCTGTTTTATTAACACTATTTGTGAATCTCATACAGTTCTTCTGGAATAATCAATTGTAGCTAAATAGTATAATTACTAGAATATCTGTTGAATTTTCCTGATTTTAAGTCATTAATTCGTTTATTAAACCCAAGCCCGTGGAGCAGACTGATTTCTATCACAACGTCCCGTCATCTCTTTAAGTGCACTAATTAACTGCTGTAAAAAAGTAGCAGCACTTTCTATTAGCGCTCCCCAGATATCTTGCAAGCTGTGCCAAAATGCCTCTTGTCAACAGCCTCGTGAACTACCAGATCATATTGTGACAAGCGATATGTCTTTATATATCAGTTTTGTATTAGGGTCCCGCCATTGTTCCACTGTCTAATTCATCATGGGCGAATATTTGTGCAAGTGCGACTCGACAGGAAATATCTCTTGTTTCTTGGAGAGGAAGATGTGCATTTTGGCAGGTCCTCAGAACGCTTGGACGGATGTAGGGCCCACTTCATAAATCACATCACAAAAGGCAGCTCATTCATATTTATAGATATTTCTTATTCAAAACAGAACTCTCAGATACAGTCTTTTCGATAACAGGCTCTCATAAAACTGATTTCTAGTGAAAAAATAAACTTCAGTATCTGTATTCACATTATCTGACTCCTGTATTGTTAAAAGAGTGTGTGAACCATGCGATCTACATCTTCATGAGTTTTTTGAACACATACTACTGACACTTACATTTCTTACAACTATGGAAACTTGTGCCAAGTGAGCTCAGCTTTTTATCAGATGTAGAGTAATTTATTTTGCTGCCATTTCCTTTTCCTGATATATGTGTGCATGTATGTGTAAGCATGTGTGTGTTTGTTTGTGTGTGTATGTTAGAACAGAGGGAGGAATGAGCTGAAACATTGGCTGGGCATGCACCCCATCCAAACGTCATAAAAAGCAGAACAGGTCAAACCAGAGCATTATAGTTTCTAAAATGTCAGAATTTAAGAGACGCAGTGTGTGAGAGTGGTGTGTGTGTACATGTTTTTATATCTTTGTGTCCCCAAAATGTCCCCAAAATGATGTTTTGAATTGGTGAGGACATTTTAAAGGTCCTCATTATAAAAGTTTTTTTTTTTTTAATAAAAAAATGTTTTAAAAAAAAGTAAATGAACAAAAGATTGTTTTTCATTACAGTGGCTAGGTTTATGGTTATATATTTTAAAAAAGGATTATTTCAAGTCCACTTAAGTAAAAGAAGACCATCATGTGTGTGTGCATCTATCTTTGTGAGGGCTAAATATCCCCAGAAAGATGGGAATATGTGATTCTTTTACAGGTCCCTATAACAAACATGTATTTGGGGTGTATTAAAAAAGTATTAAAAAAGAAAAAAAAAGAAAAAAGGAAATTACCTGATAATTGCTAATAAATGGAAAGTCCTCACAAGTACCAAAATGTGTGTGTGTGTGCATATGTTTGTGAGATTGGGTTGCTAATGTAAGCCACATGTAGAAGTTGTGTTGATGTCTAAGCAGCTGCGCTCTTATTGGCTGCAGCATGATGGGAAACAGGAAGTCTATGGAGAGTTAAAAAAAAAAAAATGTCAACGAAGCTGAAAGCTCTTGGTCCAAACTCCCAGCACTTCCACATACATGCATGCATCAGAGAGCACAGTACAGACAGACAGCTCTTCAACAAAAAAACTACAGAAATAAATAAATAAATAAATTTTGGGAAGAAAAAATAAAAATGAGGGCCAAATTGATCACTTGTTAGACATGATGGATAGGTGTTAGTGTGTTCCTTGTGTTTTTTTTGTTTGTATTTGTTTGTATTATATTTGTAATATATTTTTCTGAACTAAACTCCCAATTGATTCGACAAAACTGAAATGAACTGCGATTATGAATTATCTGACCCTTTTCCTGCTTTTCTCCTCTGACATCTAAGCACCAAATATCAATATTAAAATAAATTGCACATTTTACAAACTCTAACTTTTTATTTTCCTTCCTGAATCTCTGTCATCCCATGAAGATGAGATTGGCTGGTGATGAGGTGGGCTGTTTTTTTATCCCCAGGAGTCCCAAAGGAAGAATTCTGAATGACACATTTCATCGTGAGAGACGAGTGCTGAATGACATCTAAAGGAGGCGTAAGAGTCGACCTGATGACGTTTACTTCCTTACAACTACAAAAAAAGAATCAAACACTCTGCTCCCCCCCCACCTTGTTCCCCTGTCTACTGCTTAAAGAGGGAAAATGATATAAAAAGTGCATTCAGAAACTGACGGGCTAGCATACTTCATAGAGAAGAATCCAGAGGATGATTAAAAGCAACTTGTTAACCCGGTGAACAATATAACACAAGATAAAACGATATAACAATAACATCATTAACATTTATGAGAGCTGTGCAAGTCGACCAGACAGATACAGTTAATTAAATTGAATGTACTGTAGCAGAAAGAGACAGTAAGCAAGAAGAGATTGTGTGTATACGTGTTTATATCTTCTGAGGTCCGCATGTCCCCACCAGAATAGAAATAGCGTGTATTTTTTAACTTGTGAGGACATTCTGATGGTCCCCATAAGGAAAGTGTTTCATAAGAAAAGATTTTTTGATATATATTTTTTAACAAAATAATTTACAAAACAATAAATGAGCCAAAATGTTTGCTAGGGTTAAGGTTATATTTAGCAGTGTTAGCTGCATTAATAATTGTGGTAATTTATGTCCTTGCAAGTATAGAAATATCAACATATGTACAAGATTTTATATCTTCGCTTGGACCACATTTTCCCAAAAGAATTGGAATAACATATAGTCTTATTATTCATTATTGTCAATGGAAAGTCCTCACAACTATATATAGAGATGAATGTGTGTATGTGTGTGCTCATTTGGTACCTTCTTACATTTGATTGGCTTTTCATTTATACCAGAGACTTTGATTACTAGTAAAAAATATGTAGCAGTGTTAGTGTCCGAAATAACACCCCGGAACACTCAATCTGAGCGTGTGTACACTGGCTAACATGAGGCAGAATGTGGAACAGGATTAGCATTAGCAGCTCTGTGATCTGTGTATGTGAGGGGGTGGGGGTGCTGGGGAGGGTTTGAGAAAATGATTCACTGCGCATTCAGCTTCTCCCCCCTTTTCAATTTCATCCCATGTCCCGGTAAACTAACACTGCACTGATGCCTTTCACCCTTCACTGACCATAGGCTCAGCGCTAATCAGGATTACTCCACTCCGTCAACACTGATTTCAATAAAATAAAAGTGTGTATGAGAGGGGAAAGACAAAAAAAATTATCATAATATAGAGGGAGGTCTGGCCTTGCTGGCTGCATGTTGCGGTGATAGCAGAAGGTGATTAAAATCTCATTCAATGGGAATAGAACAGAATCAGGGTAGTCAGACAGAGGAACTCACATGCTCCCCCGTACACATTAACACACACATGTCTCCTGTTATGATGAGCAGGCAGCATGATTATTATTGGTCGTGCTCCCGAGTCACTTTTGATTGCATACGCACACACAAATTTGCACAAAGCAGATTCATGAACAGCAAAACGATAGAGAAGGAATCCTGACCTCTTCGCACCCGGATGCTCAGACATTCAACTCTCCAGTACCTTGTTTAATATTTGCCATTTGGGGGCTATATGTGTCATGTGTCAAGGTAAATGACTACCTCAATGTAACAAATTTTCAAAGCTGGGGCCTGACAAAATTATTTTTGCAGTTAAAGACAATAATTAGTTAGCGATGTAATGTTTGCTTGTATGCGATCCAGGTTGTGTGCATACGTGTACGAATTTCAGTGGTTTAATTACCCTGTTGACACATGTATCTGATGCAACACTGCTGCTAGTCAGTGAAACCCCTGAACAAACAAGTTTCATGGAAAGAAACAGTTCCAAGGTAGGGCAAATATTCAGAGAAACACAAAGCTGCTGAAAATGATTATTGATTTGAAACAAGAGCTAACAGGATCGGTGTTACTAATAAATGACTCAGCACTTTGTGCTTTTATTAACAGCTGAGAAGCTACAAAGAGCTACAAAGATCTACCGAGCGTGGACATGGTTACATCGGTTGTAAAAACACTCCATATAATTCACAATTCCATAACATTATAATAAAAATAATAATTATGTATAATTGTTAGTTATCAAACTTACACATAATAACATAACTTACATAACCATGGCACTTACAGGCTGATCAGCTAGCTTACATTACTGCAATATACAGTCATGGTTCTAGCTGGGTCAGCTAGGTATCTAACATTACCTTGGCGTTTTGCCTTTATATTTTTCAGTTGCAAAAAAGACAAACTAGCCAGCTAGCTTAAAGTATGTACAATATGTACACTGTAGAAATATGTTCCGTGCTTCTCTCTTTTTCTGCTAGCTAGCAACTGAGCTTATTTCCAGTAGTTGTTAATTGCACTTGGGGGAAATTGGGTAGCAATAAATGTACACATACACATAATTTTAGCTAGGTCAGCTATGTATCTAACATTACCTCAGTGTTTTCCCTCAATCTTCTATTTCTAATTCAGGTACAAAACAAACAAACTAGCAAGCTAGCCTACATCACCTCTATGTACCATTTAACAATCATGTTCATCGATTCTCACTGTTGTTTGCGCCTAGATAACCAGATAACATAATGTTTCGTTCAAAATAACACAATACACAACACCCAGATTCATTATTCATCCAGGGGAAGAGAATAATGAAGTTAATATCCGCAGCGACTGTTAGTTTACCTCAGCATTTTTAATCCTGGATGAAAGCGGAAACACGTGATAGAGCGACTCAATGTGTTCATTGTCTCTCTGTTAAATGAGAGGTGGCTCTCCAAGGTGTTGGTGATCTGACTGAGCTCCAAGAGTTCGGCTTGTTTTTCAGGGCAGTTTAACACAGCACAATCAATGGACATGAAGAAAGTGCTTTGCCATTAAGCCGACTTAATGGCCTGTAAAACAAACCTGTTGGAAGGTGTGAAACGGAGGAAGGAAGAGTGTGTGTATGGGAAGTTTATATACTTATAATATATATAACTAAATGCAAGATTTATATCTAGCCATTCAATATTGACTGTGTATCTGGGGCATTTTGTTGGTGTGTGTGTGCGAAAAAAAGAAAGTGTATTTGGATCAATGTGTGTGTTAAATGTTAAAGAGTAGCTCAAGTCTTGTCTGGCTTGTGTCAGGTTGACAAGGCTAAACATTTAAACAGAAGTAAGTATAGGAGCAACCCCAGACTCGTTGAGAAGATAATATCCACATCTCTCTCTCTTTCACTTACTCTCTCTCTGTCTCTTTCTCTGTTTCTCTTTCGCTGCCTTCTTTAGGCCAATTAAAGCTCCTCTACTCACGGAAAAATCATCCAGTACTTCCTCACCCTCCTTTTCCACTCCTCTCTGTCTCTGCTTAGCAACTCCTCATCACATATGTACACAGAGACTTGCAGCTGTTGCATTCCTCTCCAACTATCCGACATACCTGTCTCTCATCTCTGTTCTACTTTACTGTGTCATCAAAACATAGCACCGTCGGCATGGGCGAGGCCGCGTCGTCCCGTTCCCGCCGAGCACAAGGTGGCAGCTGCCGCCTTGTTTGGCACAGATGCCTCACATTGTTGCATTTTGAGCAGCCTGGCATTCAGGAGCAAACCCCATGCATAATTCTGTGCCTGGCAGTGAGACAGGACTTGCCTTGAGTTGATCCTCCACAGCTGGGAACATTGTCAGAGGAACATCACTGATCTGGGAGACTGTGGGAGAATGTACTGTATGTCTCAATGTTGATGTTGCTGTAATCAGGGGTGAAATCATACTCATATATTGTTTGGGCTCCACTTCCATACCTCTGATCAAGCCAAATATCAAAACCAACATAATATGAGCTAGAAGTGCACACAACGAACGCAAACTGCCGCCAAGACCAAAAACAACCAAAAACTTTTGTTAACAAAAGTAGAGAAATAATACATGGATTCACTCTGTCAGCCAGCTCCACTGTAAAATTTAATGGGTTCTTCCTCTGCCCACGCTACACCCTTCTTTTTCACCCAGCCTGCTGACAGTCAAAACAAAAAGCAAACAGACAAACAACCTGCGCTGAAAACCTGATAACCTCTTTGGCAGAGGTAACAAGATATGTGGATGGATGATATTGGAAAAATTAGCTGTAAACACTAACCATCCTTCTTTTCTATGTCCAGTGTATCAGTATAGACAGTTTATATGCATGTACAGTGTTCTACACAACAGAAGACATGGCATTTTAAAATTAAAAAATTAGTTAAAGAAAATATGGCAAAATATTATTGCTGTTCATTGTTTATTGTCACTTTCAGACTTTGTTGACTGTCTCATGTTAAGAACAAGGTTGTATCCGTACTTGAGGTTATATTCATAGACAAGATTTAAACATCTCCAATTTACCTAATATACATGTCTTTGAACTGTGTGTGTTTATGTATACTTATCTAAAAAAGAGTTATCTCTTATGCTGGCGTCACCTCATCATCCACAGATGATTCAGGTTTGTCTAATGCCCTCTGTCTCATTTTGCTCTCATCAATGTTCCAGTCCACATTGTAATGTACATACAGGTCACTCTCATCCTTCCAGGTCTTCTGACACCCTCCACAGGTTTGCCATTACACTTCCTCCATTGCTGTCATTTGGGTGCCTCATCACATGACCATAGTAACGTATCTTTGGTAACGTATCTTTGGCTATCTTATGGACTTGCTCAATGAGATCCTCAACAACTTCCAGATGAACTTGTTCTCAAAAGACCAAATACGTCTTTTTTCTTCTTTCTTCAATGTCTAGGCTTCACGTCCACATGTTGCTACTGGCCAGGCTAACTGGTTTGTTGTGGACAATTGATTTGTTTTTCCATATATTTGACCATCACTACTATGTCCATTGATGTAATATAATTGTTATTTAGTTCTCATCTAAAAGCAAAAAACATTTCATGCTTGATGTTTGTATTATTAATTAATAAATTCATGAAAAAAATATGAACAGATGTAAATGGTAAGTTAAGCAAACCATAACTGATCTGATCACCTGTTTCCAGTCTGACACTGCTCTCCTACTTCTGCCAAAAGTAAAATATCACCATACTTTCACAAACCATTTCATTATTCCATTCCACAAGCTTCTACATTAATTGAGTAGGCCCAGATGCTTCTTTAATTAAATACTGGACAGCTTCAGATTCCATTTTTGGCTAAGAAAACATTGTAGTGCCTCAGAGCTGAGGAAGAGATAAGGGACACTTTTGGTGGTGTGGCCATAGCATCAGGCTTAAAAATAAATAATCAACAAATGAACTCTTTCAGACACCGACACCTTAATCAACACTTAAGGAATCACATTGAATTTTAGCCTAGACACTAATAGACTCCAGATTGTTTGTGTGTGCTCACAGACATGTGTAAAGTGTCTGTCTGTATGTACTGTATGTTTTTGCGTTTGTTTTGTCGGAGGCGTGTGTAGGTGCTTATGCATAAATTATTCTATGTAGGCAAACTAGCCTTAGAGGTAGGTTTATGTGTGTGCTTAAGAGGTTTGTGTGTGTGTTGTTATTTTCATCATGTTTTCCTGCAGGTCTCGCAGAACAACACTATTTTTAAAGAAATATAAACTCTGTGTTAAATTCAGTGCCCCACAAGGATTTGTGGTTTTTCTGTGCTGTTATATAAACTGCCGCATGGATGAGATCAGGTAATGCGTTGCAGATGCGGGTGGCTCCTTTGGCCCTGGGGCTTTGGAGTTTTGAACAAGTTCTGCTTCCAGAGAGAAACTTAATGTGCTACCCCATGAGTCAGGGTGGACAAGCGTTCGCAGTGAGATCACCCCATTGCTCAGATACCCGGAGCTAAACCCTGAGTTTGTGCATTGTACAGGTTTGTGCTACTTAGCACACGCTTAGCTGGAAACTACCCACAAATCCCCACCACATACTTCAGCTGTTCTGACATTAGTGTTGCAAATAAAAAGTCATGCCCTTTGCTTATGACACATTCCAAACACCCTGAATGCTTTATATCCTTTCCTCAAACCCTCTCATATTTTTATTCTTGTACTGTCAAGAGCAGATGTTGAAATAAAGAGCAGTGTTAAAAAAAATACATCTATGAAAATCCAGCCGAGGCCACTCTTGCTGTTATTTTTTGCTTTGCCACTGTATCTCCAGCGCTCAATGAAGGGCAGTGGCACGATACTTTTTCATTCAGCATATTGAACAGCCTCCCAGACAAGCCGCAGAGTGTTTTTATTGTTAATCGATGCCAATCCATTCCAAGCCTTGATGTTAAATAGGGATCAATACGGCCAAGCTGTGGAGAGATCTGATTTCAGTCGGCCGAGTGGTGAGTTTTAATCGGAGGGTAAATCAAAGCTGGCTGAACATAAGTCAGGTGAATTAAAACAGACTGCTCGGGACCTTTCTCGCTACCTGAGCAGCACCAGGAAATACCTGTCATATTTTATTATTGCCTCCATACCAGCTTTATTCAGCACCTCTTTCCTTTTTAGACCTTTTCTCCTTTGACAGAGCATTAAGATAAAGGTTGCTAAATAGCAGTAGAAAAGAAAAACACATCTTACATATAAATCCTTTAGCAGTTCAGAATCCGGAGAGAACAGAGCAAGAGTGTTCGCTCTCCTTTAACACCTTGTGTTTAATGAACGAGTCTAGTAGTGTAAGCAAGTGAAATCAATGGTGGACCATTACTTTCAGCAAAGCTGCATTTCTCCTGGAAAAAGATGAGCACAAGGATTGTCCTGATATATAAATTTCAGAAATTCATCAGAATTGTCAGGATCAGGATATTCACATTCACAATACAGAGACATCATTCATATAGAAAAACATTGGGGCTTAAACCATCAGAGATCCATAATGTGTGCCTCATCTTAAATGTAGCCACTTCTCTTATCCCTTCTTTTATCTCTCTCTGTATGTGATGAGGTTCAAAGGGCTTCAATGTTTTCTTGTAGACAAGCATCATAAGAGGGCATCCTTAGTCTGGGAAGCCCATCCACTGTACTGGAGTCCATATAACGCACAATGGTCGGGCAGATTTAATGAAATATGGCTGCGGCCATAGCAGTGATTGATTGGGCGGATGGCCACGGGCCTCTCCATGGCCCTCTCCTCCGATGGTCTATCTATGATGATAAATTAGCGTTAGATAGAGCCTAATGAGTTTACTAAACATTTGGGATTTGTGCTAATAAACTGGCAGGCTAGGAAGCTAGCAGCAAGAGTGAACAATCCCTGAGCTCCCCCTTATCGGGGGGGACATGACAGTTAAACCACGCTTCCAATCTGCCATCGATTCATCATCCTGGCGCTATTGTGCATGTTCCACAAGAGGATAATTATACAGCAACTGCATCACAAGTTCTCATATTTTCCTGAGAGAGCAAGTGGACAAACTTAGACCAATAACCCAATAATATATACTACTTTACAGATGAGATTATTATTATTATTGCCAGATATTCAACAATTTGTGCTCTTCTGTACTAAGACATTTATTTCTGTTCATTATCGAAGTAATAATATCATTAATTATTTAATTCCTGATGTAAATTGCTTAATACATTAATTTTAGTTAATACATTCATTTCAGTAATGTTTTTTTCTCTCATCTAGATACAGCTGTTGATAAACCAGCAACTATGATGGGCAATTAGCAAAATTATTTTATATTGCATTACTGTGCAATAGCAAACAGCTCTTGACTGCCAGCCAAATATTTGCAGTATCTAATGATGCCTTATCAACTGCACCTGACCTTCTGCAACACCCATAAATCAGCGTCACACCCTGTATTTTAAGGCATGGAAATCAGACCCTGCTTTTAGCCTAATAATCAGCAAGCCAGGCCTGCTGAACTGCACCGTGGTCCTGGAAAGCATAATTGCTGGAAATAATTCTAATGAGGTCTTGGGAAACATGAGTAGAGGTTCTCTTATAATGACAAATCGCCATGAGCCGGAGCAGGGCTTTCCAAGTACCACTCTCTTAACCCTGAACTGCTTGCTCACTCGCTACAACTTTTCCTTGGCCAGAATATATTTGACTCTCTTTTTGCCTTGTCTATGTTGTTTTGACTAGGGGGGTGTTTTGTGCATTGCATCTCCTTTACATGCGGCCATCAATCGCGAAACGAATGCATGTACACAGTCGTGTACACAATAAAAATAATAAGTACAACTATAAAACCTCTCTATTCTTCATGCACAATTCAGTGTAATCCACACACATTTTTTGCACGTTTTTATTGTGCTTTTGTTATCAACAGGATGCTGATAATTCTTTGACATCAGTGAACGGTGACAATGTGTGTGCGTTTGTGAGGGGGTATATATATTTAGAGATAACATGTCACCTTTAATAAATGACACTTATTTGCTGCAGTTTTTAAAGATTTAAAAAGAGGATGGCTGCAGCACAGAGGACCCCAGGGACCAAGATTGCCAAGGCCCAGTGCTTCTTACAAGAGGGAAACAGATGGTTTGTGCCCAATGTCCAGATCGCTGGCCTGTGACCTCGGCGTCCAATACAATCCGTACACAGTTTCCTAACCTAATCTCGGCTATGTCACACAACAAATTGCCAAATTCTGAAAAATGGGAATGGATGGTGATGCTTTGGGAGGGAGGGTTTTGGGGGAGAGCTGTAGGTAAATAAAGAATAGAGAATGATAAGGTCGGGATGATGAGATGTGGTGCAGTGCGGGTGGGAGTGTAGAATGGATGGAATGATGGATAGACAGAGAAATGGATAGGTGAAGAGAGTGAAGAAGCAGAGTCACGACAGTGCTGGGGTCTGATTTACAAACCTCACCTAATGTGAAACAAATGCGGTGGATGTGAATTTGCACTTACTCGTACAGCCGGAGAGAGAAAAAAATCAGTGGAATCCATGCCTCCGGTGTGTGTGAGGGCTGCATTTTATAGCCAGCCATTCTGCGTTTCTCACAAACACACCACTGGGCCATTAACACAATCAAACTCCATAAAGACACGTAATGTTATTACAGTTCATAGTGTAGCTTTACTACATTTTTGTGGTCAATTGACAAGTCTTCAGTTTGTTTCCTTTTCTTTGCCTCTTACTCTTTTGTTACAGTACATATTCTAAAGGAGGTTGCATTTCTTTAGAAATCAGGTTCACTGAAAAAGTAACACCTGGCTAATATCGGGTTTGTCCACCTATTTGATTAATTACAGCACGCAGACTTTAGGGGAAAATACTCCACACGGTGGTGAACATCATCCATACTCAAGCTGACTTGTGCCCTTTGCAGTAGCGCCGTCAGTTTGCTTCACTAGTATGTTGCTCAACACTCAACCAGAACACGGCTGCGTGACCTACAGCTGAAGGTTGTTTTACCTGGAGCAGTGTGTAGTCCCTCCTATAGGCGTTGCTTAATAGCACTTCAGCCGTAAATGTTACTTGCCTGATGTGGGAATTGAGTGGGAGACCAAGTATAACACTGTCTAGTAAAGTTATTGCTGAGCAGTAGGCTTTAGGACAATCGCAGTTGCTTGCGGGACAGAAGAACATGCTGCCCAAACCCTGGCTTAGCATTCCTAACAGTCCTCGCCTAACCGAAAACTGATCCAATTTGCCTGGTTGTTATTCAAAATTCACATGCACCCACGCCTGCATATTGAGTAACAACAGATCCTTTCCAAGCATATAGTGTGTGTATATGTGTGTAATAACACTCAAATATTTAGCTCAGATAATAGTTTTGTTTGTGCTGGTGAATATTTCTAATGGGCAGCTTTCCATCTTTGTGCATTAAGATTAAAATGTGTAGGTTTGATGTTGATTGTGTTTATTTTTGTAAAGTGTGTGTGTGTAATTGTACTTGCAACATACTATGATGACAGGCTCAGCAGGAGCATTCAAACCGCCCAACAAAAGGGGAGTGTTGCTTCTTTGTGCTTCCAATCAAATAAAGGGCCTTTTTAGAGCACATATGTCCCTCATCTTGCAGTTCTGTCAGATTAGACCCTTAGTACCCCCACCACACACTAACTCACACACGGAAACACACACATGCACATAAAAATAAACATGCAAAGACAATCACACCAACTCAGTTAGTTAAATTTGTATCTTTTTTCTCTCCTTTTCCTCATCCACTGGTGATGCACTGGCTTTTCAATGTTCACTACTCTTTTGTTTCTCACCAGTGTGCAGGGAGTGTGTGTGTACTTGTGTCTCAACAGAGACTTGGTGGAGCCGCTTTCTTCCGTTCTCTGTGCCCATGCAACATGTCTTACGACAGCACCAGCTTAGATCCCCCTCCTCTCCACACATGTTAAAGCCATTTCCCCCCGCACAGATGTACATACACATTCATTCACACCCAGAAATGCGCACACACACACATTAGTGTTATGGTCATTACCAAGAACAAAACAACTCCCTGTTTCTTGTGTCGCTAGTGCGTTTAGTTTTAATGTCCCTTAAAGACTGAACAGAATATGAATCAGATTAAAGTGAACTGAACTGAAACAACTCGATTCAAATACACAAAATATGCCAAATTTATATTAAATAAAAATAAAGAAATTCAAAAGAATCAAATAAAAATTTAAAATAATATAAATTAATCAAATCTAAGTGGATGAATTGGATCCAGTTTTCAAACTATATATCAAACACTATAATGCTGGATAATTTTCCTGTGGTATACTTTTCACTATTCCCTGAAGTGCATCCATCTATTGTATACATAATTATCTAAATATTCTAGCTTAAGATATTCTTTTGAGGTGGCGTGTAAAAAGTGTGTAACAGCGCACATCTGTTTTAGCTGTAAGCTGGACAGTTTTTGGCTTCTCGACCACTACATTTATATCCGCATGACCTTGAATACATTTCTGCCTTCCAAACACAGGTTACAAAAGAGTCATTTTTCCTTCACTAGTAGTTCTGGCAACCCTATTTTGCTTCTTTCTCAGAGCTTTCCTTTAAGGCATAAAAGCTGACAATCTTTATTAAAAGCCATTACAGACAACTGTCAGTTATCCTAAGTTTAAGGAAGCCAGATGTTTGTACCATTTCTCTCACACCTCTCTCTGTCTACCTCACTTTCTCTCGTTCAGAATATCTCCAGTGAGACAGCATTCATGGTTTGTAAGCCTTGCGTGTTCTGAAAAGTTTCAAGGTGAGAGTGTCATCTGCTTCATGTTCATGAAGACATTTGTGAATAAGTCACGTGGTGATGTACAACTCATACTAACCACAGCACAAACGACTATTTTTCCAAGTTGTAAAATAAAATATATTGTGCATGGACTAGAGCCAAACGATGACATGATATCCATATTGTGATAACCTAATATACATAATGTAACACCTACTGTATGTACTGTATGTTAAAGTAACCAGTCACATGCACTTTATATACCATAATGTGCAAAAGTCTTAGACTTTAATTATTTTATTTATTTATTTTTTTAAATAATTTTGCATTGATAAGTCAGTACAAAATCATTAAACAGTTTTTAAATTAAACATATTACTTAACCATGACTTTTCTTAAGCTGAAGAAAGTGGGACAATCACTAATAAACACTCGCTAATAAAACTGCAAGAATTATACCTTCAATCATGGTTCCAGGAAATCAGAAGACAAAATAGAGTCTACCTATTGCTTATTACTGTTTAACACATTTCATAGTAATAATTCTAACAATAATAATATTAATAATTAATACTTTTATTGATCCCGGTAGGGAAATTCTCTCCCTATGGTTTCCTGTGGCATTTAGCATACACAGATACTTGGAGCAGTGTGCAGCCCCTCTTATAGACTTTACTTAATAGCACTTTGGCCTTGAATGAATCAAGCCGGAGACCTTTTGGTCCTAAGCCATGGCTTCGCTTTACATATACCTAAGACCACACTGTACTGACAAAGGCATTATGTTTCTTTGCCCTGCAAAACCCAGCAGCCTCCAAAACAGTCAGTTATGTAAGATGTTTCTTTCCTTGGTGACCATAACACACTCCACATTTCTTAAACTGTTTTTTGCAATGATCATGCCTAATCATTTCTTCTTCTGCTATTTCTCTTTATCTTCTGATCTACAAACACTACTACTGAGAGAGTGCTCATCCGGACCTCATCTCCTACAACTGCCTGATACACCCTGCTGGTCAACTTCCTGTTAGAGCACACAGGAAGACCAGTTCTTTCTAAGAAAACCTTATGGACTTAAACATTTTCACCATTACACATACATTTACAGGCTCTCTTTTACAGATTTAATCTGTTATAACACAAATAAGGAAGTGATTCCCTTCTAAGTCTGGTTCATTCTCATCTCAGGGAATTTTTCCTTGCCACTGTCTCCTTGCTATAGAAATTTGATAAAACTGAATTGAATTGAACATACAAACGTTTATTTTGTGTAAAATATTTTTGATAGGAAAAGTAGTTTAAGAAAATATAAATTCACTTTGTACTAACATGATAATGTTTGAAAATCTATATCTATAACCCCTTTTTTATACTATAGAATAGTACTCTACTATACAATATATGTTTAATGTATATACTTTATACTGTATGTCTGACAATTGTATGAATTCTTTCAAAAATTTGAAGCCTATAATGTTCTTTCCTCTGCCAAGACTTTAATATTTTAACCCCATTCATAATTATTTCATCCTACCAAACCACTTTTCACAAAAGAAAATAAGTCATTCTTATCTTTATGATGTTAAATTGCTGCTTTTTATTTGCCCTACTCCTTATAAGTAAGTACATAATATTGTACTTATTGTGCTTTTAACTATCAGTTGACTCCTCAAAGGGGTTTCTGGCATCTTTGCCTGCCTCCTTTCCTCCCTGTATTTCAGTCTCTGCATTACTACTCCTCCACACACTTACACAGGCACGCACACACACATATTCAGCGATCCTTTACACAAGCATTTCCCAGAGAAGATTCCCATGCCACAGGCAGAATCAGACAGTCCTGACAGGAGCAAGCGGCTGTGGCTCGCAGTGTGACTGAAGCTTCAAAAGCGCCAGGAACGAACACCTGCACCAAAACGGCAGCCGCTTAGCATGGCCAGCTCTATGCAGACACGCATTAATGGGCTCTTAGAATAACGCAAATACCCCCCACTAACATGCTGGGCCAGACACACACACCCACACACACATAAGAAAGCTAGCACACACTGAAGCAAAGTGAAGTTGCAAAGGATCAGTTTTAGTCCTGCGTCAGCTAATTTTGTAGTGGTCAGTAGAATTTGTATCATGACCCGAACCATCAGCTTATTTATTCACCCGGCAAACTGGCTGAAAGGGAAAGAGAAGCAATGAGCTTCATTTTCCTTGTGTGTGTATGGCATGAGCAACACAAAGTTTGCTGACTAGCTCATAAATAAGAACAGCAGAACACACCTATGCAGGTGCTGTAGAGTGGCTCTAAGGCTGTTACCTGGCCAAAGATATATCTGCTGTCTGCTCAGCCATTAATCAGAACTAATGAAGCTTTCTTTCTCTCTCACTCACACTTGCTTTCCCTTCATCTTTCTTTCTTTCTGCCTTCTCTCTCCAAAGTGCAGGGAGATTCACTCGAAAGAGACCCTGAATATTCTGTTGTAATTATTTATAGAATGCTACATACATCAACATATGTGTAAAAATGTGCATAGAACCGGAACCTTGGAACATTTAAGGGTTCCCGCAGAGGAAACAATGAAGAGCCTATTGTCTATCCTATTTTATACACTGTGTTGCAAATTAGTTCAGTTAAAACACACATGCTATCACAAATAATGTTCCTCGAAAGGTTCTCTAGGAGATTTAAACCTTTCCTATAGACTGAACAAAAAACGATTATGCGAGCTTAATGAAAATTTATTTATGATATACAGTATTATATGATAATATTCCAGACTTTTATACATAGGGAGGCCAAAGCTATTTAGGCCATGGCAGAATCAAGCTAATCAGATTTATATGTTGTTACTTGCCACCCCGGGTCCTGCTCACTGACTAGGGTTATCTTACAAACACCTCTGCAACACTTGAAAAGAAGTTCACAAGAACCGATACATTAATATCTGAATGACAAAAAAGATGGAGACCTGAAATGGCTGGAGGCTACAATAACAGTTAAGCAACCCTCTGCTGCTTCCTACAGGAAGAGATCAACAGCCAAAGAGAGCAACAGAGCATAATTCTACACCTAACAGTCTTTTAATTTTCTGCCACATACTGTAGGTCTGTGAAAACCTGCCATTCAGGGGCATTTTAACACAAACCCATTCTCTCACCATCCCTCTATACCCAGGATCATCACATGCTGCTCCGATGCTGATATGTAATTAAATGCATCTCCAATATCCTCAACGACAGCCCAGGATGCAGCCAACAATGTAAATGACATTAACAGAGAGACAATGAATTGAATTTTAGGTTTGTCCCTTTTTGCCTACTCTCATTTCCATAGCTCTTTGGGTGTTTTTTCACCAACAAAAGCTCTGACCTTCTAAATTCTGGCATTTGTTCAGCTGAGCTTGGAGCGAGGCGCAATCGAGCATCTGCACACCGGTGAGAGGGAAGATAGCTCATCAGAAAGACCAGGGCCATCATGTGTCAGTCAAGCAAACAAAACAAAAAAACATAGAAAATAAAGAATAGATGTATATACATTACCGCTCTCTGAAATTTCTTTGAATATACCTGTTTGTTAAGAAGTTGGGGTCAGAGTACAGGAATAGCCACATAATGGCACGCTTGGAGGCGATATGGATAAGCCCCAGCACTATCAAGGACCCAACTGTGGAAGCTTGGTGGTGCCGGGGCTTATGCTCATAACTTTCAGTAATCAGTAACCCAAAGCCTTAACCATCGAACCACTACTGCTCAAAAGAAGAAATGAATAGCAAGTATAACAGATGGTCACAGATAGCCTGTTTCTATTTCTATAAAAAACAAACACTAACTAGTGCATTTAAAGAGAATCTCCTTATCACATGAACAGGGTGGCTAATTATCACCCGTAATCCTCTTCATTTGGGAATATAATGAATGTTAAATGAAATCAGCAAAGGACCTATATGATGCCCTCAGCTCAGTTTGAGAACAGGTGCAAGAGGGTGTGTAAAACAGGCTTAAAGACTAAACCCGGCCCAGCATATAACTGTCTGTGCAAAAAAAAAAAAAACAAAGAAAAAGTCAATCTCATGCATTATTCATCTATGAAGAGGGGCGCTTTCTGGGTTCAGGCTGTCCTGACCTTTGTGACAGGAAGTGAAAGGGAGATCGGTGGCTAGAAAAAACCCCGATCAGTGGCAAGTATTATTAGCCGCAATATAAAGCCACAATCCTCTACTGACACACACTCCCATAATCACTAACCAGTCCCTGAATGCATCCATCACTTCCAGACCTCAATGTTACACCTTGCTCGGACTCTCTCTTTATTTTTCACCCCCTTTACACATTGCCCCGGATGAATAATATATGGCAGAGCAGTGGGAGGTAAAATATTTAAAGATCCACTGAGATCGATTCTGCAATTCGGCAACAGCTGTTAAATGCGACTAACTTTTTACTCTTTTTCTGTTATTTTTCCTTTTTTCCCAAGCTGTCCAAAAGAAAATAGGATAAACAGATGTCTGGCTTGCCTACAGGAAAATAGGACACATTTGGAATGATAAGTCTCTTAAACTTCATCGGAAATGCCAACAGCATGATGGTGCCAGTTACTGCCCACGCCCATGCCAGCGAGCAGCACGCCTGCCCTGAATGCCATCTGGGAAAATGGTGCTGAAAATGTTATCGATAATGGATCACAAGTTCCTCTGGTCAGACTCTCTCTCTCTCCACTCTCTCCCTCTCGCTGTCTTTTCACTTACTTTTTTTCGCTCTTCTCTCTCTCTCCTCCTCCTTTCGGTTCTCCCCAGTTAAATGTTTTGATTGTAACATAATCGGTCCTCCCTTGTCTGCCTAAACAATCCCCCCATTCATTTGCCAGATTCATTCCCCTCCAGGTCCTGCGCAAACCATTATTTCCAAGCACTTGTTGAACATGAGCACACGTAGGCCTCCCTGTTCTTGACACCAATCATATCAAATCTGCATATCCCTCTGTCACAAGTTTGGCCGACCAAACTGAGTAAAAAATAAAAAACTGTTCTCTGCTGAGGAGCTGGCCCTTCACTGCTCGTCCCACCCGGACTCGTTCTTCGCATTCCAGGTTAAAGTTTCAACATTTTTTTCAAGCCTTGCTTTCTGGCTAAGAATTCTGGGAGCAAAAAAAAGAGTAAAATCATTTGCTCGTAGTGGCAATACACAGACAATGCAGCAGGCTAATGAAGCACTTCTGCCTTTGTGATTTCTGAGGACGGATGAAAATGATACTCCCAGTCTTTTCAGGCAGCTCACAATGAAAATGTTTCAATCCACTGTTTGAACCGATGACAATATCTGCTCCTTTTGCTGTAGTCTTTTTCCCTGAGACTCAATCCCTCTGCCACTGTTCCCCTTTTTTATTTTACTAGTGTTACATGCATTGTTAGCCAGATTGAAGCACAAAGCGCAGACACTCGATATCTTCAACTCTATTTAGACGTGACACAATGGCCAGCAATTTATGTGAAGACTCAGTGCGTTAAATATCAATGACATCCTGTTGTACAGTGTTCAGCATGTTCAGCTTTGAAAATAAATATATACTGTAAGCTTCGCGCAGCAGATGAAGAGAGCGCTTTATCTTTTGCTACAGAAATATGAACAATCTCCCAATAATTCTTGCTCTCCTATCCGCTACAGGGCAGTGTAACATAATTCTTAGCTTTCTATTAACACACCCGGCGACTAATTACAGCTCAATCGTTGTCGCTGCACATCAGCGGGTTTGTTCAAATATTACCGGCAGTGATGTGAAAGACTACAGGGTGCATGACAAGTCAGGGAGAAGACAGTAAATAATAAGTAAATAAGAAGAATTACTTACATTACTTTACAGGTCATAAAATTGTATATAAATACGTATGGTTCCACTTTTTGTTCTAATAATGAAGTGTACTTGCTGTTCATATATCATTCTTTGGAAGTGCTTGTAAAAACTGATTATCATGCAGAACAGCTTTTCAAAACCATAACCACATGACGTGAGATTGCAGGGAATTTATCGTGCTCAAAGCATATCAGGCATGGCAGTAAATTCAGCACCAAAGCAGTGAGCGCATTTTTCTGGCACTTGACACACACACATACACTGTTATTCTGAGTGGCAGTAGCAACTGGCAGGCCCTATTTGATTACTAATAAGAGAGATGTTCGCTCTGTCAGATACCAAACATTCTCCACTAAGCAAATAGCTATTTCAGCTAGTCAAACATTAGCATTGCTGTCCAGCAGTGGCTCATATTTTGCCTCGACTCGCCACTCACTGTCTTTTGTTCCCCAATCTAATTTCTCGCTTGGTGGATGGCAAAGTTCACGATGAGGAGATAAGTTTTCAACATCAACAGAGCAAAGAGAGAGAGTCGAGAAGTAAGTTAGCGAGAGAGTGAAATAGAAATAATAAAAGAAAGTAAAGTCTATGCTGTCTGGCACAAAGAGCCATTTGTTTGTGCTGTCTTCACGGAGCATGTTGGGCTTGTTCTACCTCACTAATCTTCAAACTTCAGGCAGCACCCTGGCACGTCCCTACTTCTCAGGTCTGCCCTTAACATCCCTGCTTTTACATCCTGCCAATGTAATAGCTGATAAAAAATGTATTTTAAGACTATGCTAGGACTATGAAGTTTGTACGTTCCAGAAATAAAAATATGAGAAAAAACATCACTCACTGCAAGAGACAATGTATTTAAAATAGCTAATGTTATCAACATCTAAAGCAGTAAAAACCAGCTGAGAACCATATTTCATTACCCATGAGTAGCAGTATCACTCACATGCGAACACACTTTTTAAGAGAAACAAGGACAGTACGAAGCAGTGAGCATCACGTCTAAAGCCTACAGAGCTGATAGGGGAAGCGGAAATGGAGGCGAATGATGCACTTGTTAACAAATTACGATGAAGGAAGGAGAGCTGTGAATCTAAAGCCAGACGCTCTCTAGGAATAAATGACTCGTTGCCAGGCAAGGAAGAATTCAACAACTGCCTCCCTTGGCACCTCAGGCAATTAGGCACGCTCTGTAGACACCCCAAGGTTTTCAAGTCAACCTACCTGTGCAAAGACTAAAACATGGCCCTGCATCACCCATCACACAAAGACAACACCACCCAGAGACAACAGGGAAAGGGAAAAAGAGCGGGGGTCCTTACCTGTCGATGATCACAGGGTCTGAAGGGGTTTCGTTTCTGTTCCCGCAACTTTTCTTGTCACAACACCGGCTGTGGGAAGTCAAAACAAGCAACATTATCAGTTACATAAGTGAGTCTTTTGTCTTTGCAGATCCTGAATCCAAATCTGTCTTGTGCTTTTTCCCTATATAGGGTGAGGTGGAGGCGGCTGCCTGGCTGACTGGCCGCCCTCAAATCGGGTGCCGCTGTGCCCAAATTGGGAATAAAATGTTGCAGTGTTTGCACTGGTGCTGAACACTGGAAAGGGGGGATGCCAAGAGGCAGTGGGATCACTTTCACAGCTTAGCCTTTTGTTTACCTCTAATTGTCAAGCTGTTATATCTGGAGAGGATGCAAGATGCCACGTTCAACCAGTGCATTTGTAGGGCACTTATTAATTACAGCCTCAAAAGCCTGCATCAATCTTTCACAGTGTGCCAATGCCTCCATTTTGAGGGTGCTATGATGCTCCCATTATGAGTACTTTAATTAATCCTGAAATGATACAACAGGAAAAAATGCCTCTTGCATTTAAAGAAGGTCCAAATTCACAGCATATGGTACAGAAGAATATGTAAAGCTTCTTTAAGCTGACAGCTAAAGTGATTATGGGGGGCCTACACTTGAGAAAAAAACACATGTGATAGTTGTATGTAGTCAAAGCACAAGGCTGCAGAATGGTTAATAACAATGTGGATCTTATCTCTGGAAGAGGTCAGTGCTCAGGAAAGATGAGTATTTTGTATGGTAATAGAACACAGAGCTCAGTGGTGTGAATGCAGCACATCAATGAGGACGACTAATAGCTCTAAAGCTAAAGCTGGCAATGCGACATGACCTCTGGGCCTGTAACTGATGCTTGGTGTTAGCGGTTCAAATTGAATTGGTTGTACTCGTTTAATGTCTGTCACAATCTTCCTATTTCTTTTTTACATGTGACTTGGTAATTTATCATGGCGTTAAGGTTAAAAAGACATGTAGCTAGAATGAAAATCTAATAATAGTAATAATAATAATAATACCTCTTAGAAATTAAGTTGAATGTATGAAACAGATTTTCAGTCTTAAATAATATCATATACTCTGTTCCCTCCAAAACGAGTCAGTCGGAAGTATATATATGACCGCTTGCATATTTGACTTTGCAAAAAAACCCACTAAAACATCTTGTATACTTTTTATCTAGCCAAATAATTATTTAAATAGTATGTACTATATTATGCATTAGATAATTATTAATATTATTAATATTTCTTCTGAAATAAATAAGACATTTTTTATAAAAAGGCAAATAGGCTATACAGTAAATAAGGCACAAACATGCAGCATGATATATATGGTTTATAATATGTATTGCGTGTATAATTATTTTTTTCCTTACCTGCACATAATTTCATGTGTGAGGAGGACTCGGCACATTTCTGGATTTTTGTCTTGGCCTTCATAAATAATAGCCTTGAAAGAAAAAATTCAAATAATAATAAAAAAAAACAGAAATAGAGGAAGGATAGAAAAAAGCGCTCCCATTAACAAAAAGCGGATTGCATGATATAAGTATATTACATATGCACTATACACTTAGGGAAATAATGTAGAAAAAATTATACTGGTAAAAATTAAAGGCGGGAAATCAAAGATGAGTAGGGAAAGGCTGGTGTGTTCTAGGCGCTCGGGGTGCAGATGGGCCCGGGAAGCGCGCACACACATCACCGCGCCGATCATCGCCGCATATCGGAGGGGAAAAGTGCTAATGGCCAATCTGCTGTTTATTTTTGAGCTGCTAACAATGTTTTTTTCCCTTGTTGCTTTAGATAAAATCACGGTGTCGCGGGGTACGGTTGAGTAATTTTTGAACATTGGCTTTACCAGATGGCGCAGAGCTGGAGGTGCTCTCTCCTTCTCATTGACTCTCTCTCTATCTATCGCTCCCTTTACTACTCGTGCTCAGTCTCTTTTATCCTAGACGTAGACGGTAATACTAAATAATAAATCTCAGCTGATAAAAAATACAAAAATCAATGCGTAAAATGTAAAATATATATTGTATTATTTTGTAAAACTGAATACTTTTATATACTTACTTTTGCGTTTCTATTGCACAAAAAAATAAATAAATAACGTTGAACGTTTAAATGCGAAATGGAAAAAGTTATTTATCTTATGGAACTTATACGCTGTCTAACTATACGGCCATGATTTATTTTTTACACCCCACCCCCTAGAAACACACACTTCCTACACCCACAAACATCACTGGGGAACAGAACAACGTTTTGATTTTTTTTTTATATTTTGGTTTGTTTAAAAAAGGTCAAACCCATCAGCTAATCCTATAATTGTGTGGACAGTTTGGTTCTAAGAAAGATATCAAAACCTGGCACACACACACATATACGCGCTCGCTCGCACACACGTAAACACATTCTCAGGCTGTAAATACGGGAAATCTATAACGTGTCTGTTCAGCGCCATCGACTCTTTGATCATTTTCACACCTATTAGGAAACAGATTATATTTATCATTTCTGTCGCGCAGACAAACCCGTCCAAACAAAGTCTAACTCTTTAACACAGTCATAATGTAAAGAAACGAAATGGTTAAAGAGCGACAGAACAGACGAGATCATCACAAGTGTCTCTCTTATAATTTATGATTTATTTATTCCTGTCACGGATATATACAGAAAGAGGTTTACGCTTTTGAGCTATACATGCATCTTGGTATTTTATAGATAATATAAAGACAGAAAAAGTAATAGTCTCTCATCCGCCGAAAAATAAAAATGAAATAAAATATATATTTTTTTAATGTGCATAGAAGAAGAAAATATTTTTGTAATTATTATCAGTACTATAAACAAATCATTACTTATTGTTTAAGCAAGTTGTTTAGAAAAACTACCGCATTGTTTTTTTGTTGTTGTTGGTTTGCATGAACTATTTTGCGCAAACTGCAAGTTTGGCGCAAGACTGTGATGAACTGAACGCAACCATGTTTGTTTATTGTAAAGCACTCTGTTTTTTCCCTTTTTATTATTCTTTGTCTTTTAAAGCACAGTTAATATATATTAGTATTATTGTTATTGTTATTGTTATTGTTGTTATTATTATTATTATTATTATTATATAAATAAATATGATCGGGATAGACAATTTAATTAAATACGAGTTGTATCGTAAAGAGGGAAGTACGAGAGGTCCAGCCCTCACGCATTTAGAGAATATCACTCTTTGAACCGAATTGAATCATGTCGTTCTCAGACATGTCGGGGTTTTCTGCCTCTCTATAATCTATAAACTGCGCCGTGAATCACTAATACAAAATCATCATACCCGCACAACTAACCAAATGTATTCCAAAGACAAAAACCTTAAAATAAAATCCCTTTAAAAAGTTATTACACATGAATTCTATACATTTAGAGAAAAAATACAGAAAAGAAGAATAAACGTAAAGATAAAAACTCTAAATAAAATAATAATCGGAATAATAATATTAGTAATAATAATATTAATATGAATATTATACTTAAAAATAAGTGTTCTTACCTGTTTTGTCATGGAGTCGATTAACCGTACATAAAGATCCTGTTCTGTTCTGACGCCTGAGGGTAATGTTTCATTTAGTAGAAGAAAGATAATAATATAAATGTATATACTGTATATATATATGCTGCACGGTTAGAAAATCATCCCAAATAAGTAATTTACCTAAAGTTCAATGTAACTGAGCATGTTAAACTTACAGAACAAATATCCTGACTATAGAGAGCAGGGCATTAAAAAAAGGGCAGTTATTATTATGTTATGATTGTTGCTGTTGATATTATTATTATTATTGTTATTACTGTGTTGATAATAAATTGAATGGATAATAAATAACAGACCTATTACGATAAAAAATCTTTGTTCTTCATATCGGTATTAGTATGCGGAAATGTAACTTACCGTTGCTGTATAAAAGCTGTAGTTTATAATGTATCCCATTGTTAGTTTTTTCGCTGTTTGGTTCCTGTAAATAAGCACGATTAGCAATTAGATTTAAATCTCTTGAAATTATTTTCATTTGTGAAAAATGAATGCTCTTGCATGATTATTTTTAAAAGTATGGATAATTAGATATAATCTATAAATATAGCACAAATCTGAACTGAACGTCTATATATACGTTTTAAAAAGTCATGACAAAAAAACGTTAAATCATCACTAGAAGTTAGTCTATAGTAACTTGTGTTTTATTGTATACTGTAGTGCACCACTAGTCTATTAAGAATTTTTGTTTCATATTTATAGATATGTGTTTTATATATATATAGAAGTAAAAATATAATATTTTTGTGTTCTTCAGTTCAAACAGAACTCTTTTGGCGCATCCCTAAGTACTGTGAACTTGAGTTGGGAACAAATATCATCTTGCGCGGCATTTCCTAAAATCGTCGCTTACTTTCTCCTTCTCCACAAAGTCCACAAAAGCTGTCCTTTCGATCTCGACGGGCTGACCCTGTCTGTCGTACAGAGCCAAGACGAAGTGGAAAAAATTGGACTTCCTCAGATTGGACGGCGGCTGTTTCTCGTAATGCGCCCGGGCAAGACCCACTCCGCTGTGTGGGAAAAAGAGGAGAAGCCGGGGTAGGTTAAACAGTAGGGACAGAGGGGGCAAGGGAGTAAAGGGAGGGAGGGAAACACACTAAACAGACAAAAATACTATCTGGGAAAATTGGTGGAAAGTGACCGGGAAAGTATTCTTGATTTGTCACTTAAACAGTAGTAATATGATGTAATGAGTGGCGGAAAGGTGCACCGGGAGACCGTAATTGATGCATGGCATAAGTGGGGATTTAGGGTTGGTCTGAGAAATGGATGAAAAAATCGGAATGATTTGGCAGACGTACCTTTGGGCGGCTGTGTTAGCATCCACTACCCCGGCTGTGTGCATCCATGACCGGACGGGGTTCATGCCGCTGCCCAGCGGCTCCTCTTTCATAGTCGTCCCCCCTCTCGGTATATTCTCCTGAATCCCAAACATTAAAGCGGCGTGCGCGCAAACCAGCTCCAGTCGAACAGGTCAAAGTGAAAATCAGGGGAAAATTACGCGTCGGTTCTCCAAGAGACGCACTTGGATCTCTGCGAGAGTTTGGTAGGGATTAGTTAAAGTAAAAAAAATAATAGAAACAAGCCCAGTTCACAACAAGTCTCTGCTCCTTATTCAGCGAGTCCCGTGTTGGCACGACATGGACGAATTTAGTGAGTATAGGATTCTCTGTCAAGATCTTTCGGCGGCTTGTTTGGATCGTGATCCCGTTGGAGGATTCGACGAAATACCTGGATGTTGTTTCTTTTTTTTCTTTTCTTTCTTGAAAAAATCAGTTCAACATCTCTTGCAACTTTGCGCTGTGATGATGCTCTCAGGCTCGTGTCATCATCCCTACAGAAAAAAAAAGCTTCAGGACACTGCTGAATCGACCACTTTCTGGCAAGGCGTTCCAGCTCCAAAAGACAAATAAACGGGAAAAATCTATGATTTAGCGCGGAGGTGTTCCCGGACGCGGGAGAGAGCTTGATGAGGGGGGCCTTTAGCGGAATGGATGGAAGCGTACAAAACTCAGCCCTCTATCCCCGAGGACTGAAGCCTTTCCCGGGAGCCAAAACTCTAGACCCGCGGGATCCGCACTGTCAGAGCGATGACGCGAAGTGGGCGGGGTTTTGACCATATATGGAGGAAAAGCGGTCTGACATTTCCGGTCGCTGGCGTTGACCAAGTACCGCGTGCGTACACACGCCCGCAATCACACACACTAAGAGCACACATATATACTTTTCTAGTCACCTTTAAAACATGAATGTAATAAAGGAAACAATAATCATAGAATATCATATAATGATACCGGTTTGCGCAACAATAATTTACTAATTCAAAACTAATAAATAAGATACTGTCGCAAATAGAATAAAACATTTAATGTAAATCGTGAATGGTGAAATGGTTTAGTCTGTAACTACATATCTATTATTTCCGGAAGAGTTTAGATAAAGATTGCAGTTGGGGTTAGAGGTGCATCCATGCACACTGTGGTTTCGGAATAAAATCATTTATTGCCCCCTGTCATCCGCTCAATCACCGTGTCGAGCAAATGACACTGACTGATATCTCAGATGCCTAATTGGCTCCTGTGTCGCTATGAAAGTCAAACGGAACTGAAGTATTAGATCCAACGCACACACCAATCAATAATCCAACTGAATTATATTTCAAAATCACGCTGCCTACTTGACGAGTATAGATTCATTATAAAGTTAACCCGCTCACATTTTCTCTGTATGTTCTGAACGCGACGTGAAGCTGAAGTTAAGAATAGAAAGACGCGCACAATTGATCCAGAGAATAGTTCTGCTGCGAATGTGCAAAATACATTCATACTTACTCTTTTCCTGACACACACATCCTTACACACGTGCATATTCGCGCACATAATGCTCAGTAAATCCGCGATGTTTTTCAATAAATGTATCTGAAAACTGTGGAAAGACTCGAGGGATCCGCTGCGTCCACCCTCTCGCTCAGAGAGCCTTTTCTGTTTTTTTTTTTAATATAATAAATAGAGCGTTTTAAGGACAATAATTCGCCAAGTCGTTATTTAGTTTTGTGATATGGGAGTGTAAGGTGTTTCTTTTCTCTTTAGGGTGTGTATTGATGTTAATATTTTAATGAATGGTTGAAAATCGAGCTTCCAAAGTGAGTTATCTGGGGAGCCGGAGCGCAGCGCACTTGGAGGGAGGGATGCGGGAACTGAGAGTAGAAGAGAGGAGAGAAAGAAAAGCAGAAATGTGTGTTTTACAGAGTGAGAGAGCAAGCGGTTTGTGCTGGTGTTGGGGTTAATCATTATTTCTAAAGTTAAGTGAATTATCAAAGCTGTTGCTCGTCTAAAAAATCCATTACTTGCCTGCTACTAAAATACGTAAGTAAGACTATTATATTATATAAAATTATTATTATCATTATTATTAATATCATTATTAGTGTCATATTTTTGGCAGATCTTTCTAAAATAAGTATAAGTAAATTATTGTTATGTAGTCCTTATATATATATATATAGTGTATGCACGGATTGCTTATTAACAATACGTTGTTGTGCTCCTGCCTTAAATATCAATGTTTAGTATTTTACTATTATAAATATAGTATGTAATATCACAATTGTCATCATCACAATTATCACATCAAACATCACAATAATAATATTAATAATAATAATAATAATTGTTTTAATTTGCCAATTATGCTTTCTTAATAACCTCCAAAACACGTGTAGACTATTTATTAATTTAATTTATTAAGAAATGCAACTCACTTGGCATTACATGCTTATTTTTCATATTACAAGCACTCAAATGTTCTCTCAATCTCCCCTCAGTCTACAGTATATTTAATACAGATTACACACTAAAGCGATTTCAATCTGATTATCAAATTAGGGATTTATCCTAAATCCTTTTTTTAAAGCTGATACTGTTGTCTAGTGAAGAGGGGATGGAGGAGAAGAAGGAGGGGAAAAAGTTCAACAATCCGATCGTGAAGGTAACGATGCCCTTCTTAAAAAAAGGGACTTTTAAACCTTATTTGACAACAAATGCAGCTGTCCCTCTATTCTGGAAGATATTAAGGCGAAAATGAATGCAAATCTGTGTCGAGGAGCCATCTGGCCAGAGAGAGAATCAGCTGCTCCGCCTGCATCCATTTCAGCTCATTTTCCAGCCTCATCTAGAGCTGAACGCGTGCGCAGCGAATACAATAATCCGCCACGTTCCGCCCGTATTCCGACATCCTGAAAGCACACGCTGGATTTATATAGCTATATCTTAAATAATTTGAGTTTGTGATTAAGTAATATTAAGAATTACAAATGAAAATAAATTATTGCGGGATTTGGTTGTTACATGAGCTCTTGTGATAGAAATGAATTATAATACAGTATAGTTTTTATTAGATTTTATTTTCTCTTAGAGATGTACGCTTATATTTCTATGCGCAATTTGTATTGTCATCATCATCATCATCATCATCATCATCAACAACAACAACAACAACAACAATAATAATAATAATAATAATAATAACAATGTGTGCTTTGGTTTGGGAAACGGGT
>JAOUQV010000046.1:3160123-3174493 GCA_028565295.1 Aspidoras spilotus
TCAAAATACTCCTTCCATCTTTCCCTCACCCTCTTCTCACCTGTCAGTACAAATCCATTTCTATCCTTGATCACCCTAAAGGATGTTGCACGTCCTTTAATGCTCTGCACATCTCTCTGCCTTGCGAGGCGAAACAACTCCTTCTCTCCTTCCTTACTGTCTAACGTCTTATACAACTCATATATATATATATATATATATATTAGATAGATAGATAGATAGATGCACTATATTTTCTGTACTGTCTCTGACTTATTCATCCCAATGATGTTCTATCGGAATAAGGTCAGGACTGTGCAGCCCAGTCAAGTTCATCCACAACAGACTGTCATGTTGGAAAAGGAATGTTGGGTCAGCTCTGTTCCCACAAATTTGGAAGCATGGAATTTGTCTAAAATGTCTTTGTATGCTGAAACATTTTATACAGCTGTGGCCATGGACGAAATTAGAACACCTGATTCCAATCATTTGGATGGGTGAGCAAATGCTTTTGGAGATATAGTGCATCAGGTACCCAGTGGCGATTTTGTTAAACCAGGGTAGTCTCATACCTTGTTGTTGTGGATGTCTGGTCCTTATCGGGAACCACGGTGGTGATGTTGGTAGTGCTGTCGCCTCACAGCAAGGACCCAGGTGGGATGCCTTGTGAAAATTTGTGTTATTTGGATGTTATCCCAGTGTTTTTTGTATCATGGGTTATTGATGCTGAAAATTACATTAAAACTTAACCCTTAAACCTTGGAGGGAACATTGCACAGTCCTTAAGCTGAAATTTGTTGAGGCACCAACAAAGTATTCTGATATTACTTGAGGGCGTGTGGCACAACTGTTTCCTGAAATGGTTATTGCCACTGGAATTCTTGCAGTCATGGTTTATTCTTAAAAAGGCATACCTGAAAATTTAAACTTTACTTCAAACTTGAAAATGAAAATTCCAATTAATCACAAATCTCACCCAGCGCTAGTGTGTCTGTTTATATGTACCCCCTGGCAGATATAACCAGTGGTGTGTATCAGTGGCTTTGCTATGTATTTTGCATAGTTTTGTCTGTACATATTATTCTGGCACTTTAGTGGTGTTGGTATTTGATAACTAATTGCTTACAAATATTTTTTTCGATAAGAAATACATTATTTAGGAGTTTCTTAGTACTGTTTTTTAAGGTACTAATTACTATTTCTCCTCAAGACTTGACCTGAAGTTGATCCCTTCAATTTAATTTTAGATGCAATATTTTATTCTTCCATTTCTCAGAGTAAAAACCGCCTTCTCTCAAGAGGAGAGTACAACGTGTATAGCACTTTCCAGAGCCATGAACCTGAATTTGATTATTTGAAAAGTTTAGAAATCGAAGAGAAAATCAATAAAATCAGATGGCTACCACAACAAAACGCTGCTCACTTTTTGCTCTCTACAAATGGTGAGTTAAATGTGTTTTTCACCTTTTTTTATTTTTTTAATTCAAAATCTGTCTTGGCATTTGCTATTTAAATAATGCCACATACGAAATATGTTACCTTGTTGGTTGTGTTCAGATTTTTTGGCTTGAAATATGTGTTGTCTGTGAGTTTTTGTATTGTAACTTTTTTTTCTTCCTGTGTTTCTAAAGATAAAACAATAAAGCTGTGGAAAATCAGTGAAAGGGACAAACGAGCAGAAGGCTACAATCTAAAAGATGATGATGGGCGTCTCAGAGATCCTTTTCGAATCACAACACTAAGGGCAAGTGGAGACTCTTTTTATTAACAGCCTTGTTCTCTGTTCCGACTGTTTCCATTTTCTGTTTGAAAGTGTTTTTACAGATTTTTGCAGAAGACAATAGACAGTGATGTTAAAATAAATTAAAACTGAATCCATTTTATTTAAGGACTATAGTGTTTTTAGTGACTAGCCTAATTGGATTTTTTAAAGTGTAAGGAAATGGTAAAATGTCTGTGGCATATTCAAAGTTGAGATAGATGTGCAAAAAAACGGGAAAGGTTATATTAGTATAACTAGAATGTTAGCATTTAGCAGTTTAGCTTGTAGTAGCTGCGATAGTCAAGACTGAGCGCAAAAGGATCATCTATTTATAACGTTTACATGAACGGTTAGGCTGAGGTTTACCACTTAGAATTGTCAGCCAGTTCAAAAACAGTTTCCTAAGCACTAGACTGCAAACATTTTAGGAATTTCACTATTGTGATAAGATTCAGGGGTAATATGTTGTAAGAGCTAAGGGTGGAAACTCGGCAGTTTCTCAAACAATACCGACTGAGGGATTGTTGGTCGCACACCATGTTACCATGTGTACATACATTAGGGGAAAAAAGTATTAAAGAGGTCTTTAATTTTCATCATAGGTACACTTCAACTATGAGAGACAGGAGAAACAGAAATCAGGAATATCACACTGTAGGATTTTTCAAGAATTTATTTGTAAATTATGGCCCACAAGCAAGATTTCTGTCTTCTATAGACCTGTAACTTCTTTAAGAAGCTCTTCTGTCTTCCACTTTTTACCTGTATTAATGTCACCGGTTTAACCTCATTATTTGTATAAAAGACACCTGTCCACATCCTCAAGAATGGGCCAAAATACGCTACGGAGCGCAAAGCTGGTGGAAGACTTGGAGGAAACGTTTGTAGCATAACCATTGTTGGCAATGACGGAGGTCAAAGTATTAAGGTGAAATTTTGTTATTGGCCAAATACATAATTTCCACCATAATTTACAAATAAATTCTTTGAAAATCCTTCAATTTGTCTCTCATAGTTGTATACCTAATGATATTAATTGCAGACCTCTTTCATCTTTTCGAGTAGGTGTATTGATATTTGGCTTTGTGTATGATATGAGACTTGTGTATGAGTATGAATAGGAACTGTCATTTCCTGTCATTCGAATAGCCACTAGTGCTGAGGATGATGTTAAATAATAAATAATCAGTGGCTTACTTAAATACCTTCTTGCCCCACTGTAGTCATATGAGTTCTTGAGTACTTTAGAAAAACATTTTCACATGTGTATTCTTTTTTGAGTGACCAGGTTTTGTCTAAAGAATGTATTTCTTTTTATTTAGTATGCTGTAATTAAAGACTTTATATATGCCGTTTAAAAGTGCAGTGTGTTTGATTTGGTGACATCTGGTGGTGAGGCTTCAGATTGAAATGCCATAGTTGTCCATTCTGGTGTACTGTTTAGAAACATGGTGGGCCATGTCTTGGTGGAAAATGAACTACGTTTGTGTAGATATGAAGGCTTCAAAAAAACACATTAAATCTTCATTATGATCTACCATATTCTACTTAGACTAATAAAGGACCAGAAATCCTACACACTACCTACTTCTTGAAAATGTAAACAATGTAATAAACAATGGGCAGTTTAGAGTAAAGCGTAAGAGAATTGTTACAATAAATAAATCATGATATATATATGCTCTGTTATTCAGCGCAATATTAATTTAGCTGTAACTAATATACAACTTGGAAAACAGCTGTTCCAACAAACGGAAGTGAAATGAGTGTCTCATTTACAATTGAACGTAGTTTTTATTGACGAGTTTATTTTCAAATTAGTGTTTGAAACTCCTGAGTTGCACAAATATTTAACTATAAATGGCACTGTATTGCCAAATGTATTCGCTCATCTGCCATCACATTCATATTGAGTGGTATCCCATTCTTAATCCATCAGGTTTAATATGATATTCTACCATTTGCAGCTATACGTTTCAGCTCTTCTGGGAAGGCTGGAGACACTGATAAACGAGAAGGCTGGGCTCACAGTCTTTACTCTGACTCACCTAACTCCCTCATCCTTGTCTTTATGGCCTTTTATTCATTCACTGTTGTTCAGTCATGCTGGAATAGGAAGTGGCCATTATCAAACTTTTTCTAGAAAGTTGGGAGCACCATAATCCACCCTGCACCGAACTTAACACTTGGCATATTAAAGTTGATTGAGAAGCGTGATTCCAGTGTTTGCATACTTTACATCACTGCATCGGACACATTAGTATTGTGCTTGGCGAAGTGAGACTTGGATGCATCCGCTCGGACATGGAAATCCATTACGTGAAGCTCTCTACTACACACTGTTTTTAAGCTAATCTAAAGGCCACATAATGTTTGGAGTTCTGTATTGATTATGCAGAAAAGCTGCTGTATTTCTCTATCTCTTCAACTTTGTTATAATACCACTGATGGTGGACTGTGAGGATTGTGCACTAATGGAATTGTTGAACAGGTGGTGTCCTATCACTGTACCATGCTGGAATTCATTGAGCTCCTGAGAGTAACGCATGCTTTCAGAAATGTTTGTATAAGCAGTCTTCATGTCTAGGTGCTTGACTACATATGTAGCCACATAAGTGATTTGAACAACTGTATTCAATGATTTGGACAAGTGAGTGAATACTTTTGGCAATGTAGTACAGAAAGTTAGAATGTGTGATTACATTAATTTACTATTACCAGTTGTCAATTTTTTGTACTTGCTGTTTTTACTCTGATGGTTTATTGTTCAAATTGATTACCCTTTTTACCCTTTACTTGTTCCTGACAGGTACCCGTGCTGATGCCCATGGACCTAATGGTGGAGGCGAGCCCACGCAGAATATTCGCAAATGCACACACATATCATATCAATTCCATTTCAGTAAATAGTGATCATGAAACATACCTCTCTGCAGATGACCTAAGAATAAACCTATGGCACTTAGAAATCACAGATAAAAGTTTTAGTATCCTTTTATCGCTTTGCTTGATTTGGCATGTGATTGTATTATTCTTAGGATCAAAATCAAATGTGATTAATAAATCATAATTTAATCTAACCTCTGATTTGTGTATTTTTTTATGTATATATATTGTTTTCCTTTACTGCTGCCCTTCTCCAGATATTGTAGATATCAAGCCAGCCAACATGGAGGAGCTGACGGAGGTGATCACGGCTGCTGAGTGCCACCCTCACCAGTGCAATGTCTTTGTCTACAGCAGCAGCAAGGGCACCATTCGCCTGTGTGACATGCGGTCAGCAGCTCTCTGTGATAGACATAGCAAATGTGAGTATGTCGTACTAGTTGTATTTTTTACATGTGAATATACAAATAAATGATTTGGTATACTCGATAAGGCTTAGTGTGCAGTTTGTCTGAGTTTTTGCATATTAATTCCAAAAATGATGTAATCAATAATGCTGTCCTAATTTGAGCTGGGATATACACTTAACAATCACCTGATTAGGATCAGGTAGCATGTGATCGCCGAAAGTGCCCCAGTTTGTGGCTACATCTGTCAGTTCTTGTATAAGATGGCGATATGTCTATTGTACAACAGAAGCCCACATTTACCAGCTATCAGTAAACTGAGTGATGGTTGACTAGCAGACAGGTAGTTGGAGCTTGGACATTTAGTTCCAGTGTTTCAGAAATGACTGCACTTGTGGGTTTCAATGTCATCTCTTTAGGTGCAGTGGTCAAAAATAGCATAGAAAACCTAATAAATAGCTATGTTTAATGTAAATGTAGAAAGCCTGTACTGTACTGTACTCTTTCATATCCTGTTGTTTTCAGCACTCAAAACAACAATCACACACAACGTGAACTTGTATGAGAATGTAAATTATAATCGGTCAGAAGTATGTGTAGTGTTGCCAGTCTTCCTACCAAGACGAGGCGCAGATTTTTGCATAATCTGACAGTTCTATTGCTGCAAAAATTGTAAAAGACACAAACAAATCATGTAGATATGACTTAAATAATGAGGTGTCAGTTGGAAAGAACTGCCACCAAACTAAGGTAATCAGTGGAGAAGGGCCTTAGTAAAAGAGGCGAGTTAAACCCCAACGGTTACTCTGAGCTCCAGAAGGTTAAAATCACGGTAGCAGCCCACCAGTCTTGCCTTTTTGTTTTACTTTAGTAAAACACAACACAGTGAATCAAGTGGTGGTCTGAAGACATTTTTAATTCATTTCTCTTTTATAGAGAATTACTGGGATATAAAGTCAGTAGGCATGAAAATGAAGTTTTTTTTTGCTCTTTATATAATTATAGCATTGCCAATGGAGCTACAGCATTGTACATGTAAGAACAAACCTGTAAATGTGTTTCTGCTACAGGATTTTCTGATGTCATTAAACAGACATGCAAATACATGTTTCACATGAAAGTTCTGCCAGAGAAGAGCATATCATATAATGACAACCAAAATCTGTGTAGTCTCGGTGTACATCAAATTAAACATTGTTTAAGATCTAAGGCATATTCAGACAGGATTCGATTTTCGAAAATGTTTAATGTCATCTAACACATCTGGTTTATTCATAATATATTACTACTTACAAATATTAATGTTTTCCAAAGATACAAGCGTGTAGATCAATTATTGTAAACATGAACTGCTGCTCATATTTGTGCTCAAGTTACCTCACAGATAACAATTTGTTTCGTAGGTGTTGTCTATAAACATTCTTTGACATGGTGATGTATAGATTTATCCTATACCAAACGGATAAATTGTAATGTATTTCTGTATAAAATTTACTAAAACACTCAAACCTATCACTGATATGTTTCTAAAACAATTCCTCAAAATACCAAAATAACTAAGCCAACAAGGCACAACACAATATTTAATTGTTTACTAAATGAAGAAGCTAAAATCATATCGGAGAGCTGGGAGAGCAATATCAGTAAATTTATAATAAGCAAAAAGAAAAGATCATACAGGCTAATTAAACGATCCATATGGATAGGGTTTTAGATGTTTGATTTTACCTGCCTGCTATGCTAGCAATAGTTACAGCAGCAAGCAGAAGTTAATGTAAAATTAAAACTGGTTGTACACAGAGCGTAATAAGTCCATGTGTTCTTAAAGACAAGCACTCCAGACATTTCAGACTTATCAACAGGGTCATTCCCCATTTTTTTTATTTACAGTTTTATTTAATTTTTTCTACCACAGTTTTTGAAGAACCTGAAGACCCGAGCAGCCGGTCGTTCTTCTCAGAAATTATCTCCTCTATATCTGATGTTAAGTTCAGCCACAGCGGTCGATACATGATGACCCGAGACTATCTCTCTGTGAAAGTTTGGGACCTAAACATGGAGAACCGGCCAGTAGAGACCTACCAGGTACTTCCTTAAGTAGTTTTAATGCTTTAACGGTGAACTGTTTGCTACACAATCACATTCTTATTCAGTGAGTTACATTGAATATTTATGCACTGAAAGATTAGGAATATTTGGAAGGTGGCATATGATCACTAATAGTGCCTCTAGTTACATTCATCAACTCCTTATATTCAATTAAGTTTTTTATTTATGTAGCGCTTTTTATAATGGAACAGTCACAAAGCAGCTTTCTAAATATATACAGGTGCATCTCAGTAAATTAGAATATCAAAAATTGTATTTATTTCAGCAATTCAATACCACCAGTCAAATGCACACATTATATACAGTGCATCACAAAAGTGAGTACACCCCTTACATTTCTGCAGATATTTAAGTATATCTTTTCATGGGACAACACTGACACAGTGAAAAGTAGTTTGTATGCAGCTTATATAACAGTGTAAATTTATTCCTCCCTCAGAATAACTCATTATACAACCATTTATGTCTAAACCACCGGCAACAAAAGTGAGTACACCCCTAAATGTTTAAATTGAGCACTGCTTGCCTTTTTCCCTCCAAAATGTCATGTGACTCGTTAAGTGTTACTAGGTCTCAGGTGTGCATAGGGAGCAGGTCTGTTAAATTTTCCAGTACAGCTCTCACACTCTCTCATACTGGTCATTGAAAAAAATTCCGACATGGCATCTCATAGCAAAGAACTCTCTGAGGATCTTAAAAGATGAATTGTTGCATTATATGAAGATGGCCAAGGCTACCAGAAGATTGCCAACAACCTGAAACTGTGCTGTAGCCCAGTGGCCAAGATCATCCAGTGTTTTAAAAGAGCTGGGTCCACTCAGAACAACCCTCGTGTTGGTTGTCCAGTGAAGCGGAGTATACGTGCTTAGCATCACATCCAAATGCTGTCTTTGAAAGAAAGGTGCAGGAGTGCTGTCAGCATTGCTACAGAGATTGAAGAGGTGGGGTGTCGGCCATGCAGACCAATTTGATGTCGTGTGCGGCGTATGGTCTGAGCACTGACAGGCTGTCACCCCAGAAGGATACAGTTTGCTGAAGACATGTTAACAAAGGACATAAGAGTCTGATAAGACCAAGATTAATTTGTTTGCCGCCACACATGCTTGAGACCATCTGAACCAATCAGGTGAGGAGTACGAAGTGTTTACACTGTTATATAAGCTGCACACAGACTACTTTTCATTGTGTCAGTGTTGTCCCATGAACAGATGTACTTGAATATCTGCAGAAATATGTGCAAGTGATATGTGCAACATGATCTAGTAATGGTGCTGGTATTTCAATGCTGCAGTGTAAATAATTTTTAATGGGAGCAGCATGGATAGTGGTGTAAGTGTGCAATAAAATGGTTCTGTATGATTTGTCTATTGTGAGTTTAATAGTCTTGCAGATTCAGGGAAGAAACTGTTCCTTAGCCTTGTTGTTTTAGATTTAAAGCGCCGTAGCCTCCTGCATAAGGGAAGTGGAACGAAAAGTGTGCGCGCTGGGTGAGTGGGGTTCTTTGATATATTAACTTGATAAAAAAAAAAAAAACTTTAATATTTATTGAGATTCACCTGTATGTAATAAAGTTTAAAGTAAATTTTTATTCCTAATGAGTAAGCCAAATGGTGATCGTGGCAAGGAAAAAATCAAAAATTACATTATTAAATAGACTGTAAAAATAGTCTATAAATGTTTAAGTCCATAGATGTTCCCATCAGAAACCGGCTGTTCCTTGTCATAGGAAGCTGACAATCATGGTGAATTACTACCACAGCATGGCAGAAGGCAAAATTTCCTAGTTATGTTTAACAAAGCCTTTAGTTGACCTATAGTTTGGGCCAAAATATATGGTGCCAGTAACACTTGTGGGATCTTTCCATGCCACATCATGGGTGTAATAAGAGTGGAGGAACCTTCAACAAGTAACCAGGCAAAAATGTCTGGACATTTCCAGAGACACGTATGCAGATCAGACTGGAACGGATTTAGACGTTCTTCATGGTGTGCTAAACAATATGGGTTAACAAATGGAACAAATAAAGGCTCAGAATAAATGTAAAATAAAACAAATTCTTGCTGAAAGTCAATTTGGCCTCTGTGTTTTGTTATTTTTGCTCAGCAGTGCTGAGGAGTGTTGGGCTTTTCCTGGTTTAATGGAGAGTCTGTTTCAGGAAGGCGTTTCCCAGTTGATGTATCTTAATTAAAAAAAATAGACTTATGGACTCCTGTGCTGGCAAAGAAAAGGGAATATGGTAGGGATATTTATTTTGATTCCCTCTGCTTAATTGTTGCCATTTGTATTTATAGGTTCATGAATACCTACGTAGCAAGCTGTGTTCATTGTATGAGAACGACTGCATTTTTGACAAGTTTGAGTGCTGCTGGAATGGATCAGACAGGTACAAAATCTGTTGCAGTAGGTTTATGGCTTAATTTTAAAACCAATGCTATATATAAAATATGGCATAATGTCTCATGATTATTAATGACAGTTAATGTAAATATTTGTGTTTTCTCTGGCAGTGCCATCATGACAGGCTCGTACAACAACTTCTTCCGAATGTTTGACAGGAATACGCGGCGTGACATCACACTCGAGGCATCACGTGAGAACAGCAAACCGCGGGCCATCCTCAAACCACGCCGAGTGTGCACTGGCGGCAAAAGGAAGAAGGACGAGATTAGCGTGGACAGCCTGGACTTCAACAAGAAGATCCTGCACACAGCTTGGCATCCTAAAGAGAATGTCATAGCTGTGGCTGCAACCAACAATCTCTATATATTCCAGGACAAAATAAACTAATAAGTGAGGATGGAAGAGAATCAAAATAAATATCCCTACCATATTCCCCTTCCTTGCCAGCACAGGACAAGTGAAGAAAAGCTTGTACTTTCTTTCCATAGTCTATTACTTAAAGTCAGTAAGAGAAGCTATAACCGTGTTGCTCCTCCCAGCTCAAGATATATCAACTGGGAAACGCCTTTCTGAAACGACTCTCCTTTAAACCAGGAAAAGCCCAACACTCCTCAGCACCGCTGAGCAAAAATAACAAAACACAGAGGCCAAATTGACTTTCAGCAGTCACAAGAATTTGTTTTATTTTACATTTCATCTGAGCCTTCATTTGTTCTATTTGTTAACCCATATTGTTTCACACACCATGAAGAACGTGTAAATCCGTTCCAGTCTGAACTGCATACGTGTCTCTGGAAATGTCCAGACATTTTTGCCTGTTGTCAGTCAACATTCCTTCTTTTGGCATTAATCATAGGCCTTGGCTGGATGTGGCATTTTATCTTTAAAGCACTTAACTCCAGGTGTCCCCTTAGGTCAGTGGACAACTTTTTTTTTTTTTTCCCCCTTCCTTCGTTTTGTTATCTCATAATAACAGCTAATCACTAAGTGTGTGTATGTATGTATGTATGTGTATATATGCGTGTGTGTGTGTGTGTGTGTATGAATGACACCATCTGGTCAAACCACTTAATAAAAATAACAAAACTATGATACAAAGAGAATTTTCTTTTTTTTTTTTTTTTACATTATGAGCCGTTATGAAGGAGGTGGGTGCTTTGAGTATGTTTGCATGTTATGTGAAGTCGGGGTACCAGTCATGAAAGTCATTCAGCTGATCTGATCTCTAGCCAGCTATAAGGTAAAGTTTTTCAACTATCAAATTATTTTGCCAATTGTACTCGGTGCAACTTGTTGGAAAATACAGGTTTCTTTGCAGTTGGGATGTAACTTGATCTCCATGCAGTGACTGGAAAACACTGGGCGGAAAGATACTGAGTACAGAACTACTAGAACCTGCAGTTGCACCATGCAGCAAAGGACATTCTGCAATTTTAAACATCAGTATTGCTGTATGCTAATTTTTTTTTTTCAAGGGGCACTGAAGCCCCAAATCTCTTTATGATTATAGAAAGGAATCCTGGGCGTATTTTTAATAGTAACCATTAACTGAAAGATCCCTGGATAAGGAACAGTTGGCAGGTGACATGATCACTGATGACATGCCCCGGTGTTTACGTCAGAGTTGGCTCTCAAAAGAGGTGTTGACCTGTCCACTGCACAGCAAAAGACAACATTAACATAAATGAGAAGCGTGACCACAGATTGTGTGGAACTAGCATCTTGGTAACAGCTGCACTGGTGGTCTGTTGCTGTATCACAATATGATGGATGTACAAGAGTGGAGGACTCGTAAGCAAACATCCAGTTAGTCACATGCAGCCATTTATTTGAAACATTAGCGACCGAGTTGCTGCAACGACTCGGGTATATAAAGGATGTTCACTCTGTGGTGTTCCCAGATGTCCGTCTGTGTGCTGCAATTATTAATAAAGGTGGACCAACCACTTGTTAGCAGGGTGTTCCTAATCCAGTGACCGTTCAGTCTAAATGTTATGGTACAAGTCTTTGCCCGGAATGGTTTCCTTATTTAACTCCCTAACACTCCTTCAATCAAACTGTCTTTGCTTATTTGCTGCTACAGTACCTTTGGCTTCGTAGTCTACGTGTTAACAAAAAAAAACTGAGAAATAATGTACTTTTGTTACTCAAATAATCTTGCTTGCCCCACCAAAGGAAAACTGTTTTTCCTCCAGTAAGTAAATAAAAAAATAATGAAATAATAATTACCAGCCCATATGCTGTTCATGGTATCCAAATGAATCACAAGTAGCAAAAAAGAACATTGGTGCATTAAAAATTTTACCCTGCTCATGTCAGGACTGGATTAAAGTATATAAGAAGATAAGTAAATTACATGACTGTTAAAGTACCAAGTTGTACAGTCCATTTGAACCCAGATTTATAGTCACAAACGGGTCAAAAGGGCATCTTCTGTCTGGCCATTGAACATTGTGGATGTGTACATTTGTTTGAATAATTTAAATAAATTTTTTAATTGTGTTTACCTGAGAATGGAATAATCACTCGCAAATTATTTGACAAAGGTGATTATTTTCCCTGAAAGAATGAACTAAATAATAAAATAAGGGTTATTGGTTTATTGATCGATTTATTGGTTTTCACTTAATACACAAACCATGGATTTCTCACATTGTACTTAACATGTCTGAATACTACACATCAGCATGCACTAAAGTACTATACATCAAGATTTCCCCTTTATCTCCTTTTATTCCAGTGAAGTGTTTCACAGCAGCTAAGATGACTTCTTAAGGCTTATACCCTTTTCGAGTCATTTCAAGAAGCAATGGTCACATGGGCATGCATAGTGAACAGATCATGTGCTTAAATGTAACATGTTTTCTATACCAAAGTCGTTTTCCTTAGAATACTGGAAATATACTTTTCTGTAGCGTTTTAAAGTGTGGATACGCATCAGTAAAACAAACTGTGTCCATTACGCCATACTGTTACACCGTCACACTTCAATTGTGGTTCACATGCAAACCTTGATCCTGTACTCAAACCAGATACCTGATAGTCTAATCACAAAAAATCGGATGATTTGTTGAAGACAAACGGAAGTGGCCTGGAAATGACTTTCCAATGACTTTAAGTAGAGTTCTGACTGGCATAAATTATCTGATGATTTGTAAGATTCACAGTAAATGCTTGTGCTCTCTACTGAGCCCTAGATCCACACCTAACTTGGGAATTCCACTGCAGGAATCAACAGGTTCTTGAGTTGTCAAACTCTTAGTACTACTTTTATCTTTTGTTGCATATTTGTTTTAGCTGAAAGACCATCAGATTTTTAACTGGTTTACTTATACACGATGTGAAGTGGAATTAAATAATAAGTCCCAAAGTAAAATTATTTCTGTTTGCTTTGGTCTCTACAAACTAATTTCTTTTTTTTTTTTTTAGCCAATTTCTGAATTATTTATGGCATCTGTTTTATTTAACAATCCTCCAAAATATATCTCGGTTAAGCATATGACATTTTACCATTTGCTCCCTCCATCATCAAGTAAATCTGTTTAATCCCAAATCAGGACCCTTTGCTAAATGTATTTTAATTTTCAGCATTGTGGTACAAGTCTGACATCTACTGTAGGATGAGTATAGTGCATCATGCTGCTTGGCCACTGGATGCAAATCTAAAATGGTTTTATCAGGCAAGACTGTAAAAGCAATGTGCGAGCTGGAGAAATATACGAGTGAGGGAATAAATGCAGTGTAGTGCAGAACAGGGCCCACGAGTGGATACGGCTCAAGCTCTGGCTCATGACTTATCTGGATCTACTGAAACATCAACTCCGAACAAAGCAGCAGACATTGTGAAGTGGCGAGAGTATAGCTACAGGATCAGAGTCAGAGACACTTCCTCAGAATGTGCTGGTGGAGGTAGTGATGCGCCTTCCGATGTATACCCTTAGGGAGCAGATGAAGGAAAGAACGTTGGTACACATTTACAGATATAGATTTATGCATTAAAAAAAAAATCATTATACTAACAAATTATAATACCAGGCTGTTGGGAAAACAGGGTTTCAGCTTAATTGTTATGGCTTTATTTTTCTAATAATAAAACTGGCCTAAATATTCTGGCAATAAGACATCTAAGTGACCAAGAGACTGCTCTGCAAAGAAATCTTCCAAGTTTCCCCACTTCTTTTACTTATTTTATTATTCACACTCACACTGCACTGAGACAATATTAAACACACATTGACCAATGTAATAGAGTTTAGGGCTTAACGCTTTTTCTATTTACAGGAACCGATGAAAAGAGCACGCCGACGCCATCCGTGCCGGATCCGTTTATTATCCAATACTGCAGAGTTTGTATAAGGTAATGTATTGGTAGATGGGGTTATCTGGACCTAGTCGATAGAGAGGACAAGGTCCTGTTGCGGACAAGCGTTTCTTGAAAAGAGTAGCACTTCCGTCTTGTCAGGATTCATTAGAGAAGGATAAGTGATAGTAGTGTTACGGTAAGGGAAAGTCTGGATGCCTCAGGTGAACATAAAAGTTCCTTCTCTCCGGCATTAGAGCACTCGCAGGGCGCATGAGTGATGACCCGGCGGCCTACTCGCAAAGCTAACGCTGAGGCTTGCGTACGAGAGAACCGCTCCTCTCTGATTCATGTGTCCAACAGGTTCACCCTCCTCAGTGAGACGCTCGCTGAGAAACCTGAAGGAGCTCTGGTTATAGATTATATAATGAGGTGTGTGAAAGTCGCTAGGCACCAGTAGCATTAGTACAGTGTTTACCGTGAGCCATGTAGGCGTCATAGATAATTGGAGTAATATTGAGGCTAG
>JAOUQV010000046.1:3241728-3259309 GCA_028565295.1 Aspidoras spilotus
ATTGATTTTCAAATTAAAGTGTGTGTAATGTAATGTATATATATATACATTACATTACACACACGCTTTAATCTGAAAATATGGAGCTTCTGAAGGGACAAAAATGACAACTGATATTGCGTTCGCGAAGAATGAAATCAACGTCCGAGACTTTTAATTTGAAATATGCCCTTTGCCGGTTTTCTCCTGTCGCCTTCACATGTATTTATTATACTTAATATTTTTCCTAGCTGTAAACTGACTGATAAGAAAATGACATTTTAATAATTTAATAACTGATAAAGTTTTGTGAAGATTGTGGAGACAGTGCGGGATGCTGCATCGGAATGGGAAATATTTTTGGCAAAAAAAGGAGAACAACTCGAGTCACAGAGCAGGACAGAGCTGTTTTGGTAAGAAATCGCAGCTAACTTGCTAACAGTCATGAGTTAGCTAAGCACACAGAAGATAGAAGTGGATTTAAATGTGCATATGGTAGTATATTTTTATTATATCCGTTTGGTATTTTATTTAATTATCATTACCATCATAACCATAGAGCTGAGGTATGAATTAATAGATTAATAGTAGCTGGTGTTGCTAGTAAACTGGGCGTGGTTTGCCTGAGGGAATTATTTTGAGTTAAAATAGAAAATCGGTTAATTTACGAAGATAAGTATATGATTTATTCCTAATAATAGTGCTGGCATAGATTTTACAAATAACAAGTTTATCATCTGTCCTGTTAGTTCTAAAATAATTAAGTTCGTTTTCTGCTTTTTTTTATGTAGCTAGCATACATCCGGGTACTCAGGTTTCATCCACAGTCCAAAGACGTGCACGATATGTAAATTGGAAATGCCAAATTCTCAGTTACTTGTGTGTGTATGTGTGTATGTGTGTGTGTGTGTGTATGTGTATGTACAGGTCAATAAATTAGAATATGATCAAAAAGGTTAAATTATTTCAGTAATTCAATGTCTTTCTGGTAATCTTGATAATTGTCTTACAGCCACTGAAAATCCAAAAGTCATTATCTTAGAAAATATAAATATTTAACACAAAACATCTACAAAGGCTTTCTAAGTGTGTGAAATGGTCATTTAGTCTGGTTTGGTAGGCTACACAACTTTCACTTTCACTGGCAGTCATTCGCTATGTTTACATGGACACAAATATTCAGAATAAAGGTCTGATTGGAATAAAAATGTCATATAAACATGTCATTCGGAAAATTCTGTTGTATTCCGAATGAAAGGGATGATTTATGCCGATCCTTATTCGGAAATATGTCAATGTACACACTTAATCTGATTGATATTTATAAAATAATCTGACTGCGCATGTGTGGCAATTCCGCGATTGGTGGTTTGTTAATATCGCAGGCGGAAGTGGAAAAAGTCACCTTCTGCTGTATTGGACAGATCAATACCTTGATCTTAATGATTGAGACATAAGACCATTTGGGGGCACTTTATATGCAACTTCACATGTCACCTGCCAGGCTCTTTGATTGTTCAGTGCAGAATCCATTGTTGGTGCTTTGTAATAATTTGTAGTTTTCACCACGGGGAAAGTCCTCACTTTTGAATACAAATATACAATGTTCAATATGGTGAAAGTTTCATTAAGGAGTCATTTATAGCTTTAACAGAACAAGACTCCAGTCTAAGTTTTCTATAACATTCAGTAGGTTTTATTTCCACATAGGGAAATCTTCACTTTTGTCTTTTTAACAACTGTTCTCATTGACTCTAGAGGACCAGGTCTAATTATATTGTCCTTGAAGGAAATGGGTCAGTAAATTTTGTGTTTTTCTTCTCTTCATTCTGTGTTCAGCAATTGAAGCAGCAGAGAGATAAACTGAAGCAGTATCAGAAGAAGATCATTGTGCAGCTGGAGAAGGAGAGACAGGTGGCCAAGCAGCTGTTAAAAGATGGCAAGAAGGAGTAAGTTTATTGTATATGTCTATCATTTAACTATGCCATAGTGGTACAGTCGATAGTGCTGTGGCCTCACAGAAAGAAGATCCTGAGTTCGAGCCCCAGGTGAGGTGATCCGGGAAATTTATCTGTGTTGTTTGCATCTTCTTCCTATGTTTGCATGGGTTTACGCCGGGTATCTCTCTTTCCTCCCAACATAAAACTTGTGTAGAAGTAGGATCTTGTTCCTGTTATTGAAATGACCATTGACACTGAAGATGTGCTGGCTCAAATCAAACAATGGAGGCAAAACTTTTAGACTGACATTAATCTATTGAGGAAAATGGTTTAATGTTACATACGTGTTGGTGGCAACGGTGAAATTAGTTAGGTAGGATCAGTGATCACCATTGACATGCTGGAAGACCCAGCTACATTCCCTCTTCAATGCTCTCATTGATGGAAAGAGGTTTTGTCTTAAAATCTCCTGATACATGACCCCGCTCATTATTTCCTTAACAACGATTAGTTGTCCTGTCATCTTTGCAGAAAAATGTTTCCATGCTTCACAGTAGTTATGGTCTTGGGACAATTCTTCCACTTAATACAACGAGTTGAGTTTTTACCAAAATGTTCTATTTTGGTTTCATCTGACCACATGATTTTAATCCAGTTCTTTCTGGATCTTCCATATGCTCTCTGGCAAACTTCAGATGGGCCTGGACATATAATGGCTTGAGCAGGGGGACACGTCTGGCACTGCCAGATTTGAGTCCCTCTCGGCATAATGTGTTACAGATGGTAGCCTTTTTACTATTTTTAGAGTCTGGGAATATTATTAATTGATCAGTGAGGAAACTGCATATTCAAACACTTGACACCATACATCATGAAGGAATATGGCTAGCTCTAAGAGCTATTAGAACATCCCTAATTCAAAGCCTATAGTTTGATGCACATGTGCCATTGCTTAAGAACAGGTGTATTATACTGGCCCTTCAATATGTTATTAAATTGAAAGTCAACCAACATAATCCAGTTTTCCATACAGGCTTTAACTCGCAGTACCTATCACTATATGAAACTAGAGCAAATTGTATTTGCTTCCTTGGCCTATGAATTTAATCGCTACAAGAAGTAGCCATAAACTTGGACACTTGCACAACTATAATGGTTCTTCATTCCTCCCTGGGACAGTAAAATATATTTATTGATATCTCTCAAAGCAAAAAAACATGCAAAGAATCTTCTCTTCCCTGTCACCAGGGGTTGCCACAGCTCTTGTATTACTATCTGGCAGTTTTTACGCCGGATACCCTTTCTTGATACAACCCGAACTCTTTCGGGCTTAGGATGGAACAATTTAGCTTCTTCAATTCACCTAGCATGCATGTCTTTGGAATGTGGGGGGAAACCAGAGTACCCAGAAAATACCTGGGATCTTCTTGCTGTGAGGTCACAGCACTATCCACTGCGCCACCGTGCCGCCCTCAAAAATACATTGGATATAAAAAAGTCTACACACCCCTGTTCAAATGCCAGGTTTTTGTGATGTAAAGAAATGACAGCAAGACAAATATTTTTACAACTTTGTCCACCTTTTCTGTGACCTATAACCTGTACAATGCAATTGAAAAACAAACTGAAACATTTAAAGCAGAAAAATATATAATAAAAAACTTACAATAACCTGGTTGCATAAATATGGACACCCTTAAACTAATACTTTGTTGCAGCACCTTTGGCTTTTATTACAGCACTTAGTCTTTTTGGGTAGGAGCCTATCAGCCTGGCACATCTTGATGTGGCAATATTTGCCCACTCTTCTTTGCAAAACCGCTCCAAATTCGACAGATTGCGAGGGCATCTCCTATGCACAGCCCTCTTCAGATCACCCCACAGATATTCGATAGGATTTAGGTCTGGGCTCTGGCTGGGCATTTCCAAAGCCTTAATCTTATTTCGGTGAAGCCATTATTTTGTTGATTTAGATGTGTGCTTTGGGTCATTGTCTTGCTGAAAGATAAAATACGTCTTTATCTTCAGCTTTCTAACATAAGACCGAAGGTTTTGTGCCAACACTGACTGGTATTTGGAATTTTCTAATTCCGTCCACCCTGACTAAGGCCCCAGTTCTAGATGAAGAAAAACAGCCCCAAAGCATGATGCTGCCATCTCCATGTTTCACCATAGGTATGGTGTTCTTTTGTATTTGCGCCAAATATACCTTTTAGAATTATGTTCAAAAAGTTCAACCCTGGTTTCATCAGACCATAACACATTTTCCCACATTCGTTTGGGAGATTTTAGATGTCTTTTTGCGAAATTAGGCCGGGCTTGGATGTTTTTCTTTAAAAGATTAGGCTTCCGTCTTGCCACCCTACCCCATAGCCCAGACGTATGAAGAAGACAGTACTTGCCAGAAATTCTTGCAGCTCCTTCAGTGTTGCTGTCGGCCTCTTGGCAGCCTCCCTGACCAATGTATTATTTATAAACACCAAAGACAACAGACCTCAATTGCAAAGACCATAAAGAAACTATAAAGCAACAACACTACTGAAATCTTTGTCAATATAAAAACTAAAGCAATACATATAAATGAACATATTTATATACAACAGACTCAGCTACATTTATTCAACTATATAAAATGAAAATGAATAAACAAAGATATATTAAAATCTGTTCTGTCACGATCATGGCCCAATAGGCAGACATGGAGTTAAAAGCAAAATACACAAGCATTTACAACTTCCATACTAATGAAAAAAACATATTGTATTATTTTTAGCAAAGCTCTCCTGTTGCTTAAGAAGAAGCGCTTCCAGGAACAACTTCTGAACAAGACCGAGAACCAGATTAGCAACCTGGAGCACATGGTAAATAAACTCCATTTATTATAACCATGATATAGAAATGCCATTCATCCAATATTACTTACATTTCCTTTTTTGTAGCACATATGTAATGATTTTCAAAAGTAGAAATCATTTATGTAATTCATAGTGGGTGCATATTTTATATGCCAACAAAGACGGCATGGACTTTAAGACATGTTCTATCAGAGTGGGAGGACTATAACTAGACACTAGGCTTTTTTTGGCTGTTTATGTCACTAAGTGTGCTCCTTTGACACAGCTTCATATCAAAATGATGCAATAAGGTATATGCACACACTCTTCTCCATTACGGGTTAGTCGTGGCTAATTGATAGGGTAGAGGGCTGGGGACCAAGAGAGTGAGAGAGATTGAGCAAGGCACCCAACTCGCAACTGCTCTCCATGCGCCTCAATAGGGCAGCACACTGCTTAAGGTGTTAACATCTGGATGGGTTAAATAAAAAGAATAATTTCCCTACAGTGATCAATAAAGTGATCACAATAAAAAATCCAAAAAAATTACGACTATCCCCGCTCCCTCATTTCCGGTGCTTCTTTGCAACACACTCTGCTCTGGTCTCCTGATTTGGACTCTTTCAATTTCATCTTTGCTGGTTGTGGAGGCAGAGTAGGTGTGTTGAAAATGAAAAGTCTGTGTTCAGCACAGAAGTCAATAACAGTCTGACCCCTATTGTTTCTAGTACCATAACCATATTTCCCAAAACGCATTATTTCGTATTCTTCTGCGTTTTCCTTGAGTCTGGAATTGAAATCACCTATATTAGGTGCATAGCTCCAGGTAACACTCTTATACTCATAGGAACACTCAAGCTTTTCCACTACGGTAAGGTAGTAATCTCAGAAGAAGTCATGTATGTTTATGACATAAAAATGGTGATAAAATGGAACATTTGCCACTAGACTTAGACTTACTAATTATCTGCAGATGCCCTGTTGATACATGAACTAAATTCCATTTTTATGCGTGTTATATTTATTTTTGCAAATGTTCATAAGATGTGCATAAGGCATCTTTGTTTGATATGTGTATTTGCACTGTTTAAAATAAGCATAATGTATATCCAACATCATTATTCAAATACATAAGGGATTGGCACTACCATGTTTGATTACTCAAGCACACCCCTAAATCGCTGCGTCATTACAAAAAAGCATTTGGGCATAAGATATCATGACTAGAATCTATTAATTTTAGTTATAGTATTAAATTGTCTATTGGCTTTACTTCCTTTGCATCAGCTAAAGTTGATTGTTTGGAAACAACCAAAAATATATTTTCTGCATGTCTTTAAAATGCAATGTCTTTAAATAGCAAGCCCAGATATACGTTAGGGTATATCCTGCTATACAATAATGCATTTCTGTTTTGAGTAACCTTAAACAATTTGAGTACTTTATGGAACACCACTGGAACCGTTCTGTTTCTTCTACACCAGGTTCAGGATATTGAGTTTGCACAGATAGAGGTGAAGGTGATTGACGGACTGAAGGTTGGCAATGATTGCTTGAAGAAAATGCATGAGGTATGTATTTATTCATATGCTCTTATTTTAATATGCTATCTGGATTTCGCTTTTTTATTGCTGTGAGGTACACCATCACATGTAGTGCGTTTTAAAGAATTCAGACCCTTTTCTTTTTACATTTTATTACAGTGAAACCTTTTGTTGATATAAAAAAATAAATCCTCATCAATCTGCACTCACTAATAATCACTCCATAATGTGAAAGGGAAAACAAAATGTATGCAAATTTAAATTCTATTGAGGTGATTAATCTGCCTGAAGGCTGCATCTTGTTCTCAGTAATGTGATGCTTTGTGCTCTTCTGCTGAGATTTGAGCCTCTTCTTCATTCTTACAAAATGTTCTAAAAATCTTAGGCAGCAAACTTTGAAAACCAAAATTTGTGCCATTCTCAAAACCTTTGGCTATGACTGTATATTGGTAGTTAACCATTTTTCAGGTCCCCAAAATGTGTTCAGAGAAATCTTGCCCATCCCCAACTTTACTGTTTCTTACTTTGCATTCACAAGTTATTCTCTATTATTCATTTTTTATAGACTAACATCTATTGTGAAGGTAGGTGAGAGTTACAGCTGGTATTACAAACATTTTTAGCAACCACACTAAAACTTCTGTTAATGTTTTTGCATAACAGTAAAAAAGAAAATAAATCCCAAATGAACCAGCTACTGATTAGCGGATGGCTTTAAAAGTTAACGCTACAGCGAATCAGTCTTTTCCACCTCACTCTGTCTCCTCACTCTGAATCTCCTAATTTCACGCCAACTACCTGCATGTCTACATTGACCACATCCATATATCTCCTCTTTGGTCTACCAAAGAGCCTGGCAGCTCCATTTCTAACATCCTCCTACCAATATATCCACTGTCCTTCCTCTGCACATGTCCAAACCACCTAAGTCTGCCCTCTTTGTCTTCCAATTTTCCAATCTGTGCTGTTCCTCTGCTGTTCTTATTCCTAATCCTGTCCATTCTGGTCACTTTCAATGAGAACCTCAATATCTTAAGCTCTGCAACCTCCATCTCTGCTTCCTGTCTCCAAACCATACAACAAGGCTGGTCTCACTACTCTCTAATAAACTTTTCCTTTAAATTTTGAAGCAACCATTTTGTCACACATCACTTCTGACACTTTTCTCCATCCACTCCATCCTGCCTGTACTTTTTTCTTCACTTTTTTCCACACTCTCCATTTCCATGGACAGTTGATCCCAAGTACCTGAACTCCTGCACCTTTGTGACCACTTCTGTAGCCTGACAGTTCTACCTTCCTCCCTCTCATTAACACACATGTATTCTGTCTTACAAATGTTGACGTTTATTCCCCTCCTTTTCAGAGCATACCTATACCTCTCCAAGTTCTTTTCTAGCTGTCCCTTGCTCTCGATACAGATCACGATGTCATCTGCAAACATCATAGTCCACGGTGATTCCTGTTTGACCTCATATGTTAGTCTGTCAATCACCAGAGCAAACGAAAGGCCTCAGAGCCGATCCTTGATGCAGTCCCACCTTTACCTTTAAGCTATCTTTCACTCCTACCGCACATCTCACTACTGTCATGCTGTTCTCATACATGTCCTGCACTGATCTAACATACTTCTCAGCCACTCCTGACTTCCTCATACACCACTACATTTCTTTTTTTTTAATCCACAAAGACACAGTGTAGCTCTTTCTGACTTTCTCTATACTTCTCAGCATTGTCAAAGCAAAAATTGCATCTGTGGTGCTCTTTCTTGGCATGAAACCATACTGCTGCTTACAAACAGGCACTGATTGTCTAAGTCTAGCTTTTACAAGTCTCTCCCAAATCTTCATTGTTTGGCTCATTAACTTTATCCCCCTGTAATTTCTACAACACCCCTGTTCTTATAAATCGGTAAAAGTACACTTTCCCTCAATTCTTCAGGCATAATTTCACTCTTAAATATCTCATTATTAATTCTAGTCATAAACACCACTCCCATCTCTCCTATACATTTCCATACCTCTACCGGTATGTCATCAGGTCTGCTTTTCCCTTCTTCATCCTGTTCAAAGCTTTCCTTAATTCATCCTTGCCAATCTTTGCTACCTCCTGTTTCACATTTTCTATGCCTACCACTATTTTTTCCCTGTGATTATCCTCATTCATCAGCTCCTCAAAATACACCTTCCATCTTTCTCTTACCCCACCTTACCTGTCAGTAAATTTTCATTTCTATCCTTGATCACCCTGACATGTTGCACATCTTTTCCTGCTCTATCTCTCTGCCTCGCAAGGCGATACAACTCCTTCTCTCCTTTCTTAGTGTCTAACCTCTCCTACAACTCATTGTAGGCTTTCCGCTTGGTCTTTGCTGCCTCCCTCTTTGTCCTACTCTTCATCTCTTTATACTCCTGCTTAGTCTCATTAGTCCTTTTCCTGTCCCATTTCTTCTTTGCCAACCTCTTTCTCCGAATAACGTCCTGCACCTCCTTGTTCCACCAAGTTTTCTTGCTGTCTTTCGCCTGTCCAGATGACACATCAAGTACCTTTCTGCCTGTCTTTCTAATTACTCTTGCTGTTGCTACCCAGTCATCTGTAAGCCTTTTTCTGAACTCCTCACAGTATTCCTGCTTTCTCAACTTCTACCATTTTGTCCTCTTCTATACATTTTCCCTCTTCCTCTTCCTAACCAACAAAGTCATTTTGCAAACCACCACCCGATGTCGTCTAAATACACTCTCCCCTGCCACTACCTTACAGTCTCTAATATCTTTTAAGCAAGCTCGTCTACACAAGATGTAGTTTACCTGCCTCCACTCTTGTAGGTCACCCTGTGCTTCTCATTCTTCAAGTAATTCAAACGTTTTCCATTGTCCAGCATACAAATGATGACTTTATAAATACACTTTATTTTGCTGGTTATAAATTACAATATGCTGTTTGCTTTAATCCTGTTTTATTGCAGGTCATGTCCATTGAAGAGGTGGAGAGGATTATGGATGAGACCCAGGAAGCCATTGAGTACCAGAGGGTGAGTGTTACTGTTAATATCATGAATAAAATCAGACTGACCAGCCTTGTGACCCATTTGCCTAGTGTTGCTGTTGTCTCAGTTATTTAAACTATGTAACTGATTAGCTATGTGAGTATGATTTGTGTGCGCGGAATCTGTTCTTGTGTACAGCAAATTGATGACGTTCTGGCAGGCTCTCTGACACAAGAAGACGAGGATGCTGTGTTAGCAGAACTTGAGGAGATCTTTCAGGTGTGTGCTCTTGTGTCTAAGAAATTGTTCAAAATTGATTGATTTTTAGCATCTTGCATTGACTAATTGTGTGGGTATATATGCACATATAGGGAGATGTTGAGCTTCCTGAGGTGCCTGATGATCAATTACCAGAGATTCCGGATAAAAATCCAGGTGTGTAATCTTACACAATGCACATGTAGTATGCTGTAAAAAATGATCAATATTGTTATGTATCATAATTTATTACTAATTTATACATTTAATATAGTGTGATATCAGCTTGGCAATTTTATAAACAGGGTTTGTATAAACAAATCCTATAGCTGAATGTAAAAGATTGAAACAGCAAAAGGGTATGCTTTACAATGATGCTTGAAAATAAGAGAACCTCTTTAGAATGTTTTATATTTCAGCATAAATATGACATTAAACATAACCAGATTTTTAAGTCTTAAAAGTAGATGAAGAGAACCCAGTTAAATAAAGGATACTATGTTATACTTGGTCATTTATTTATAAAGGAAAATGATCCAATATTACATATTTGTGAATGGCAAAAGTATGTGAACCTCTAGGATTTTCAGTTAATTTAAAGGTGAAATTAGAATTAGGTGTTTTCAATCAATGGGATGACAGTCAGGTGTGAGTGGGCATCCTGTTTTATTTAAATAACAGATCTATCAAAGTCTGCTCTTCACAACATGTTTGTGGAAGTGTATCATGGCACGAACAAATGAGATTTTTGAGGACCTCAGAAAAGGACTTGCTGATTCCCATCAAACTGGAAAAGGTTACATAACCATCTCTAAAGAATTTGGACTATAAAGAGAGAAAGTTCATGACTATAGTAACACTCCCCATGATTGGTTGACCAACATAGATCACTCCAAGTGCAAGGCACTGAATCCCAAATTTGCAAAGTGTAACTTCTAAGCAACTGAAGGCCTGATTTCACCTTGGCTAATGTTAAGGTTCCTGAGTCCACCGTCAGGAGAACACTGAAGAACAGTGGTGTGCGTGGCAGGCCTGCAAGAAGAAAGCAGTTGCTCTCCAAAAAGTACATTGCTTCTCATCTGCAGTTTGCTAAAGATGTGGACAAGCCTGAAGGATATTGGAAAAATGATTTGTGGAATACTGAGAAAAAAAATGGATCTTTTTTGTAAAAAGTAACCTTATCTCATCTATAAAACCTGGTGGTGATAATATAATGGTCTGGGCCTGTTTTACAGCTTGCCATCATTAATGGAACAATGAATTCTGAATTATATCAGAGATTTCTAAAAGTAAATAGCACAATAGTTCTACAAAAGAATGGCTAAAAGTATTAATAAATGAAATGTTTAGGAATGGCCAAGTCAAAGTTATGACCTTGATCCATTCGAATTATTGTGGAATGACCTGAATGTGAGCCTGTTCTATATGGAGGAATTGGGGAAACACACTGTGCTATGCACTATAAAATAAAGAACTACAAAAGAAAAAGCAGGTTGATTATGTCGAAAAATAATATATTTGTCTTTTGTGCAGATAATATTTCTAAAAGATTTCGGACGACTTTAGAAAAAATGTATTGATGCATTTCAGGTGGGAAATATGTTTAAAAAAAAACCACTAAAGAGTTTGGACTCCTGAATCCACAGATATTTTTTGGAATGGCCAAGTCAAAATCATGACCTTATTCCAACAGAATATATAAACAGAGTTTATACTGCATTGTACAGAGAAATACACTAAAATTCTCCTAAGCTAATGTGTAGGACTAATCAACATTTTCCAGAAACATATAATTTCAATTATCGCCAGACAAGGGAGTCACACCAGATAAGGAAAGCAAATCTTCACACTTTTCACTCACAGATAATATATTGAATCATTTTTAGATAAAAAAAATTAAGTCAATTTTTCTGTCTCATGTTTGATATAGTTCTCTTGATCAATTTTTTATGTCTTGAGTTTTATGTCAAATATATGCATATATAGAAAATTCTAAAGTGTTCACACATTTTCAAGCACCACTGTATCTATATGTGAATTGTGAACGAATGTATTATAATGCCATTAACCCTTCGGAATTGTTTCAGAGCCGGAGAAGGAAAGGATGAAGAAGAAGCCTGATAGAGAGGCGTTGGCTTTGTAGAATCTTATCAGTGCACTTTTGTATTGTTCCTGTAACTTGTGTGTGTGTGTGTGTGAATGAACATTTTCTAGATATACATAAAAGAAAACTCCCCTGAATGTCTTTAAAAACTGTCATGTTGGCTTTTCACACTGGACAGTGTTGTACAGTTTACACTAACTAAACCTAGTCTAGAACTTTTATTTTCATTCAAGGTTAGCCAAGTTTCCAGGTTTGACATTTTACTTTATTTTGTAGCCAGAAAGCATTGCACTTGGTGCTAATCTTAAGAGGCCTGTTATATGAAGGGTCATTGATTTCTTGACTGATCCATACTGTCCAGTGGAAAGCGTAATACTCATGTGTATTCATCAATGCCTGTAATAAGTGTAATATACCAGGCTTTTTTGCTTTCTTTTCCTTCCTTTCTTTGTTAATTAAATACTGTACCATCATTAACATTTAACTTTACAGTCTGGATTTTCTTTCAACATCTTGAAAATGTCTTATTTTCTATGTCTTTCATTCATTGTCTTATTATATGACCCTATATGTTAAACTGTTTCGGGTAGGCATAAGGAAGTTTACTGCCTGTGGAACAGTTTGTTAGTAATAAATTGCATGTGAGATTTCTAACAGTATCTTCTTGTAATTGATTTGTAAAAATCACATTACATGGTTGTTTACAAAACTCCTTCTTCACCTCTGTTTCTTTTTGGGGTTTAACTGCACCTCAAATCAACTATTGTTTCAATTCTAGACTTCTTGACCTACTGCTGTCATAGTTAAAACTTAATTTTATCATATTGATTTACTTGAGTTCTTTTTGTAGCTCAGTTTTTAAGCTGTATGCATTTCTTATATCCAAAGTTAGTTTCTTCCCAGTATACACAAGACACAAGAAGAATCTGTTTTTCCTCAATATTGTGATTATCACCTTTAAATTGCAACAATAAAATATTTTATAATCATTTTGTACTGTATTTTGCCTGGGTTTCATTGAAGGCTGATAGCATAGACCACTAGAGGGCAGATCAGCGTTTTGTATATTCTACCTTTGAGACTTGCCAGCATGAATACATAAGCGTGGTAGGAATTCTTATATTCAATTTTTATAAAGTGATGGTGAATAAACATCGATATGAATAAGTCTGCTCAGAGGGTGGCTGATGTGGAGGTAGGTTATTTGTGTTAGGAAAGGGGGCAGTGTGACTGAAAGTGATCCTGGTGTCCATGCTTTTTAGATCACTTTTTTACTGTTTACTGAGGGCAGATGAATTTTAGAGAAACAGTCATTCTAACCTTGACTATGATTCTAATGTGTTTGAAAGGGGCAGAATGATTCCATGGTATAAATCACTGTTGAACAAGTTCGGAGTAATGAAGAAGTTTGTGTGATTTAGAAAAGCAGTAATTAAGTTTGATTATCAATGGATTAGAAATACCTGGCAGGGGGCATATCACTGTTAAAGTACAACCAATAATGGAGATGGCATTTCGCCGATTTTCCTATTGGTTACCATCCTGGTACTCCCTGATATCGGAGGACATTGCACGTGTTGCTAGTCCACTGTTCTTTCCTGCTTTCACTGTTAGGAGTCATTTCTATGCACTGCTGCTCCTTTTTTTCTTTTTTTTTCGTTCATTGTAAAGCAACACTAAGTATGCGAAAGGCGCTATATAAGTTGAAAATTGTCATTGAAATATAGTAGACATAGCTGTTCTTAGCCAGATGTTCCTGCTCCATTAATTGTTCAGTTTACTTGATGGTCAGTATTAGTATTTCCATAGGCATGTGATGGTATTTCACAAACAACTTGTGAATAATACATTTGATGCATTTCTTTCTTTTGTTCTTTTCTTTAGTCACATCCTTATGAGTTCAGATTCAACACTGTCTATGTCTTTATCTGGACAGGCTTTTAATCCTGACTACTTTTTGCAGCTGGGGTATTTACACGCTTTGTGTAAACAGCCATTAGAAAGCACAAGCCAGTGTATTTCTAGTGCCAGTCCCAAGCCCGGGTAAATGGTGAGGGTTGCGTCAGGAAAGGCATCCAGCGTAAAACATTTGCCAAATCAATGATGCGAGTTTCTTCTTTGATGAATGGCTCGCTATGGCGACCCCTGATGAAAAGAGAGGCCGAACGACTAAGAAGAGTTAACAGACCCCAGATAAGACATTCACAATGGTGGAGACTCAATGCAGTGAGGGAGGGAGGGCGAGTATAAGAGAATGAGAGAGAGAGAGGAGGAACGCCTGTTCGTACCACCCACTATTGCCCCCGCAAACGTTCAGCGTGGGATTCATTCGTCGTGATGTAAAAAAGTACGGAGGGATCCCTCGCCTACATATTACACTCACATAGATTCCACCACCTCCGCCAGGAATCCGCAGTGCTGTAATTGTGTTCAACACCATTCATCGTCTCCACGCACGGACACAGACACACACACGCACACTCATTCAGAATGTATCGCTGCTTCCAAAACCCCATTCACTAAACTTGGTACTTTATAAATAATATATACCAAGATATCTATGCTTGGTATATATTTTAGATTATATATGACATACTGTATTTAGCCAGGTGTTTATGATGGTAATACAGTGATGGTTCTGTGTATGTAGATAGATGGCTAGATACACACTAAACGATCACTCTTGGTAGGATAGGTTAGAAAACTAGTCTTACAATTAAACTAAATTATTAAAAATCATATTAAATAAGAAAAAGAAATGCATTCTCGTAGAATTATTCAGAATCATTTATTTATTTATTAACTAAATAAGGTACATTTTGAGCAATTCTGCATGAATGGCTTTCTTCCCGGTGGTGGGCCGAGCTTTGGGCGGAGCTTCTGACGTGGTGCGAGAGCATCCCTCAGTGACGACTTCAGCTGTCTCGCACCGGCTCTCCTCCGCGCGTGGGCACGAAGAGAGAGAGATAGAACTCCGTATAAAAGGGGGCTCCTGTACTCTTTCTTGCTTAGTATCTCAGTGTCAGACTGCAGCGCTTCTTTCATTTCTCTTAAAGCTTACGCAAGTTTTCTCCGCCCCGCCGTCATTTGTGTCCTAGAGTAGGAAATAAATCCCTGTCCATGGTTGTGACCGGAACCTCCAAAATGTCCCGAGCCGATGAGGTGCACCGCATCACGGAGAATGTCTACAAGGTGAGTGTGTGTGTGTCTGGTCTATTTTGGGGCATGTCATGTGTGTAACTGCACAGTCCAATGTACTGTATTATGTACTGTACTGTATTATATTGTGTATTTGTTTAAAAAAAACTTCAACTGTTTAGTCTAAATTCTATTGTAAAATGGGGTTGAATCCCACTGGGCTGCAAAAGATGGCAAGAGATTGGTATGCATTTTTCCAACCCCACAGAGTATAGCTGTTCAGACAACCATAACAAATTATTGTCTGCTTATGACATGTCCTGAATTGTATAGAACATTGATGTTTATTTTTATGAATTCTGCAAAAATATTCGCTTTAATTAGCACACATGTTACTAAAAATGTTTTAAGGTCTGTAAAGAAAGCAGCGTAACACACCAGATTGTAAACAAAAAATATAATGAAGGTTGCTTGGTTTTGTTTGACAACCAAAGTCTTCAGAAGAACTATCTCACAATATGCAATATGCACAATTAAAATTATACAATCTAATGACTTTACTGTACTGTAAAAAGTTTTAGGCACTTGCAAAAACATGCTGTAAAACAAATATGCTATTACAAATAACATTTACATACATTGTAGAGGATATACTGTAAATACACTGTAAATTTTAGTAAACAGTAATAAACCAAAGAAAGTCAATATTCAGTGTGCCCTTTTAATTTTACTGTGTCTTGGATAATTTGACACAATTCTTCTGGAGACGTTGGCTGTCACAATTGCAAAGCCCAGTAGCCTCCATTATGCTTTAAGTTCTCCCTTATGCAATATGCGGTGTATTGCATTCTGTACTTCCTTGATAACAGTGTTGTATCATATTTTTGTTGGAAAGTCATGTTTGGGAGTCTAAAATAACTTGTACTGACTATAATGGAGTATTCATAAAAATTTGTATTTTTTTTCCATCTTTCGGCTTTTTCCCTGTCACCAGGGGTCGCCAAAGCGAGTCCCTTGCATTATGATCTGGCACATGTTTTATGCTGTATGCTCTTCCTGACGCAACTCTCACCATTTCGGACTTAGGACCAGACAATTCAGTTTCTCCAATTAACCTATCATGCATGTCTTTAGAATACAGGAGGGGCCAGAGTTGAACCGGAGACAACCCGCGTGAACACGGGGAGAACATGCAAACTCCAAAAATTTTCTGTGTTGCCACTTCCGGGGTTCAAATCCGGAATCTTTTTGTTGTGAAGCCACAGCACTATCCACTGCGCCACTGTGACGCCCATTCAAAAAACATGCATATCTAACAAAATTTGTACTAAAAAATAATAGGATGCCAAGACTTTTGCACAGTAGTTTACTTGCAAGGTTTGGTTTTGTCAGTAAACATTTTATTGTTTCCTAACTTTTATAATAAACTATAATTTTATTGCCACAAACTGAACTGGGTCGGTGAATCCTCTTAGACTATTCTCACATACGCGTTGAGGGTCAAGACACGGACAAGACACAAGGAAGTCACTCCATAATCAGACAAAAATTCCCTCACACAGGAAGGGAAATTTAAGGAGTAGCATGTCTTTGGACTGTGGGACAAAACCAGAGCACTCAGAGAAAACCTACATGGGTAGAACATATAAACTCCAAATGGAAATGACCCAGAATGACAGAATTGGGAATCGAACTCAAGAATTTCTTGCTGTGTGTCAGCTGTGCGACCCACTGCACCACTTTGCTGCCCTCTTTAGGTGATGTTGATGATGAAGATGAATCTATTTAATTTAGATTTGTTTCTATAGTACTTTTGACAATAGAGCATTGTCGCAATACAGCTTTACAGATATACAGGATATAATCATGAAGTTTATAATTTTTATTAAGTTAATAATTAAGTAAATTTTTATTCTTAATGATCAATGCTGGACGATAGCAAGAAAAAAGTCCCTGAGGTGATAAGAGGAGGAAACCTTAAGAGGAACCGTATTCGTGAAGGAAGCCCTCATTTGGATAATGATATATTAAACAGTCTGTATATGTATGTGTAGTGGTGCGTGGGTAAGTCCATATGGTATTTCCATGAGAACCAGTCATTCTGCATGATGTGAGCTCCCACAGAAAGTTGCCCATCAGGATGGTTCAGGCCGGTTTATGAGACGAGGTCAGGATCAGCATTCTCTGAGTAATGTGTTTATCTCAGCAGAAAAAGGGGAATATCATTAAAAGAAATGAGTAAGTATGATCATTGTAATACAGTATAGCAGTTTTAACAATATGGAGAGTACAAACTCTGGCAAGACTCGCTATAGCAGTAAAAATAAAAGGAAGAACCAGAAGGTAACACAGACATGAGGGCTCCCTGAGACATAAAACAATCAACTACTGCGCCGTCAACAATTATGCTGATAATATATGATGATGATGATGAATTATTTATTTATTTATTTTATTTTATTATTGACTCTCAGCAATTCCTAAAAAGTTAAATGATTGAATGATCGTGTCTAGATGAACTGATTTAGCTTTTTGTGAATTCAGCTTTTTGTCAATTGACGGGCAGTTTGGAAACGATCAGCCTTTCATGATGTAACTCTCTAGACTTAGGGTTCTTAACCTTTTTTACAGTGGTACACCTTTAAGGGCTAAAATATTTTGTGTCGCTCACCCCTCCACACATGCAACCAATATCATCAGAAGGTTGTAAGTGATGCTTTAAGTTTATCCAGGGTGGCCAGGTCCACCAAAAAGATCCAGCTCAAAGTCAGTCTAAAACCCACCCTTCCAAAGCTTAA
>JAOUQV010000046.1:3272137-3292680 GCA_028565295.1 Aspidoras spilotus
GTAAGAGCAGAGTGTGAAGGTTCAATTAGCAGGCTAAGAGCACAGTTTTGCTCAAAATATTGCAATGCACACAACATAAATGGGTGACATACCAGAGTTCAAAAGAGGGCAAATTGTTTTTGCATCATGGTATTGCAGGTGTACCATTAGTGGAGGAACCATCACCAAGTTTACACAGAATCTGGCAACATGTGGTTGAGGCAAGCTTCAAACTTAGAGGCACGCTTCAAACTTCAAACAAAGGAGAATTGACAGAACTGCTGTGATCATGGGAGCACCAAAACACTCCTTGTTTTCAAGTTGATATAAACTTTTTGGAATATGTTCATTAATATAGTTATCCCACATAGATTTATTCCAAAAAATTACAGCTAAATTATACATCAGTAATTGCCGAGTAACATGTTGGCCGCAAATCGAGTGTGTGTGTGATGTCAACCTAACAACACATTATCTGTTGGAAATTGAGCACTGTTTTTGTGTTCACTCTGTATTTTTTGAACAAACCCAACCATCTGTATGTATCATTATAGATTTCTTTTAGACCCATGTCTCCCAGTACTCCATATCCATGTGAAGACTACAAATATGTGTGTGTGCTCAAGTCCTGCTGATGCAGAAGATCCAGGTGTGGCAGCATGCATGTTCTGACACATGAAAACTCCCAGACCGAGCTGTTTTTCTTACACAGGAGATGAGCTCAGGGGTAACACAGTGTACCAGAGAGCAGCATGGATCTAAATCTAAACCTTTACCTGTTTCACCTGATCTGGCTGCTCTCATGGGCAACCAGCCAGTTAGTGAAGAGAGTATGTGGCTCAAATTGGATACAGTCAGCTTAACTTGATTATGCATGGATTTTGCAGCTGTTCATAGAAAAGAAATACAGTACCAGTACACCTTCTCATTCAATGTTTATATATCTTTTCCCCACACTGTAAATTCCTACTTTAGTCATCAAGACTATGAATCATGTATTAAAGGTTTTAAACAAACCAACATTTATTTTAGATTTTAGATTCCTCAAAGTAGGCACGTTTTGCTCTGATTACAGCTGTGTATATCCTTGGCATTCTCTCAATAAGCTTCATAAGGTAGTCACCTAGAATGGTTTTTCAACAGTTTTGGAAGGAATTCTCAGTGGTGCTGTGCACGTGTTGGCTGAATATGTGATTGTGGAGGCCAGGTTACCTGACACAACACTCCTTCACACTTTTTTGGACAAATAGCCCTTACGTAGCCTGGAGGTGTTGATATACAAATGATAGTCCCACTACATGCAAACCTGATGAAATGACATGTTGCTGCAAAATGCTGTGGTAGCCATGCTGGTTAAGTGTGCCTTGGATTTGGATTAGTCGCTAACAGTGTCACCAGCAAAACAACCTTATACCATAACACTTCCTCCCCTATACTTAATAGGAACAACACAGGTAGGAACCATCTGCTCACCTTTTCTGCATTTTACGAAGACATGGAACAGTTTTTGAATCAAATATGGACTAATCAGGGTAAAGGACACATTTCTCTGATGTCCATTTCTTATGTTTGTTCTCTTTATCTTGTTCTCCCTTAAAAGTGGCCTCTTTGACCATAAAGTCCACATTCAGAATTCTTCTCTGAACAGTTAAGGTTGAAATATTTGTGCTACTTGAACTCTGTGGAGCATTTTGTTGGGCCGTTATCTGGGGGGCTGTTAACTTGTGGTTTTTGGGGCTGGTAACCCTTGATGGACTTATCTAGTGGACTTAACTTTTGATCTTCCTTTCCTGGGGCGGTCCTTATGTGAGCCAGTTTCATCATAATTTTTGATGGTCTTTGTAACTGCACATAAGGATACTTTCAAAGTTTCCCAAAATTTTTTAGATTTACCATTAATATTTAAAGTTATTATGGACTATCATTTTTCTTTATTTGGTTGAGTAGTTTTTGCCATAACATTGATTCGAACATTACCTAAATAGGGCTATTCACTGTCTAACAACTCTTCCTCTTCGCAGCACAACTGATGGTCTCAAACACATTAAGAGGGAAGGACATTCAGAAAACTATTAGTGTTAGAACTAAGTAGTACTATTTAGCAAGATGCCATTTTCATGTGTGGGCCATTTTTGGAACATTTTGAAATTACCCAGGTGGTAATTTAGACACTCTTGCTGTAGTAGAATGATTTAATTCAAGATAACATATGCATATTTTTGTTTGCAAAGAATGAAATAAGGGTATAAAGGTACCCATTGTTGTAAATTAGTTAATTGAATGTATTATTGTGGGAAAATATATGGTTTTTAGTAAAAAGAACACCAAACATTTTTAATAGGAATGCTCATTTGCTGATCGCAGGAACCTAAAGCCTACAGAATTTATTGAATTACTATAACATATATATTAATATTTGTATTTCTGCTACCTCTCCTAGAGGATGATGGGAATGGAAAGTGTTCAAATACTGAATGGGACACCTGGGGCACATGGAGGAGAGGACTACCACCAATGGATGGAAAGACAAGCTGCACAGGCCAAAACGGCTTCTGGCCAGACCCACCGCACCAGCAGTGAAATCTACTCTAACACCTTGCCTGTCCGTAAAGTGGCACCTACCAAGAGCAAGAACACTCTGGGTAAGCACATGTAACATTTTAAGAAGTCTAATTTGGATTTTTTAATGGTTACTCTTGTTATACCCACTTAAAAGTGAGGGGGTGTTTCTTTAGCTAATTTAGATAAATATTATGCTGTGCATTTAATAAAATTAGATGTGCACTCTCAGGTACCTAGAACTTTGTCTCCTATCGGGAAGGCAACCATTACCAGCAGGTAATAGGTAACTTTAGCAGATAGTCGCAGCTTGGTGACAGATAGTCAGAGACTGGAAGTGTGCTTCCAGTGTTTTCGCAAAAGTGGGCTTTTCCTGTACTACGGTGTCATGCTATCCAACTATAGCTGCTTTTCCTGTACTACGGTGTCATGCTATCCAACCATAGCTGCTGACTACATGTGGTTCATAAATCAGTTATTAACCAGGTGTTCCTAATCCAGTGATCGTTCAGTATAGGAATATATAAACATGTTCCTGTATGTTATTAATGTAGGTGTCTTGCAGGAGCGTGCTACCTTTTCTAATACTCTCAGTATTTGAAGTCAGTTATTCCTTTCACTATAATTCAAAGCATGCTTAATGAAAACAGGACAGAGCTGGAGGGAATAGAAAGGACAGGCTTTAAAAAGCAAGATAAATGGGTGAAGGACACAGCCAGTGTCTGATAGAATTTTCAGGTGCTTAAAAAGCAATGTTCTAGAGGTAAACAGACAGAATGTACAATGTATATAAATACACTGACCTCTGCTTTTCACTAGAGTTCTATAAAATATAGAGCATCTCTGTATAATAGTAAATAATATAGGGCCATTTCACTCCTAGACTGCTAACTGCTGTTACTTTGCTGTTACTTTGCTGTTAACACAGCAGAGACACAGACACTTCCCCGTTCAAGCTCAGTGGCAGCTGGCCTGGAGAGGAATGGACGTACCCGTGTCCAGGCAATCTTTTCACACTCAGCCGGAGACAACAACACACTGCTCAGCTTCACTGAAGGAGACATTATCACACTGCTGGTACCTGAGGCCCGGGATGGGTGGCACTATGGAGAAAGTGAGAAGACTAGGATGTAAGTGGCACATAGATAAAAGAATTTTTACACATGACCACAATTTTTACAAAGCCATATTGAGCAATAGAAAATGTATTTCATCAAGCTGAAAACCTGCTTACTCTAAACAGATGTTTACTCAAAGAGAAACTTAATAATCAAACAGGTGGCTACTCAAACAGAAAAAAGTATACTTAAACAGATGTTTACTCAAATACAAAAAGTATACTCAAACAGATGTTTATACAAAATGTTTACTCAAACATATTTTACTCAAACAAAAGACATTTATGTATTAAATAAAGAAAATGTTTTCAGAAACAGAAAAACATGTTTACAAAGAAAGCCTTGTTTACTCAAACAGAACATCTGTTTACTCAAACAAAAATATTACTTAAACGTAAACATTATTAACCTCTTTAATGTTGCAGACACAGATCACGCTTGATGTGAAATTGTTTTTTTCATTCTCCAGGCGAGGTTGGTTTCCCTTCTCCTACACCAGAGTGATCCCTGAGACAGACAGCAGCCGACTAGGTGTCAGGTAAAACATTAACAGTCACTATAAAGTCTTGATGTGTACTAAGAAGGATGTAAAACCTGTTTCTCTCTTGCCTAGACATTTTTACAGTGATTTCTTTAGACACATAGATGTTGTTTAAAACTGGCTTAGGAACACCTAGCTAATAATAGGTTGGTTCAAATATTTTAGAATGCTTACAGCACACAAATGTCTGGAAAGTCGATCTATGCCCACTGCAGCAGCCCAAATGTTCAGCTCGCTAGATTTTTCATTCAATTTTCAGCTTTCTGGAATGGCTGGATGCTCATTGATGGTCCCTTCACCCCTAGTACACCCGTGATTTCATGTTATGGGAACAGCCCCTGAGTCCAAGTTACCCAATTTCTTCATTTACCCGGTAGCTGGTAGATGTTGCCTTCTGCTGTCCAGCTGACCGATCAGTACCTTAGATGACAGCTGACTGTGGCGTATCCACCATTTGCGTGTATCAGTGTTAATATGCTGTCTGCCATGATTCCCTAATTCAGTGACCATTCAGTGTAAGAATATAATATTTAATGGCTTAAACTAGGCATGTATTTTTTGCATCATATTATATTTTTTTGTTTGTGCATGTTTAATTGGTATTCAGCTAATGTGTGTGTGTGTGTGTGTGTAGTCTTCAGCATGGTAGGAGCAGCAGCACAGGGAATCTTCTAGAGAGGGAACAGATGGTTCTGTCCTCTCCGGATTACGGCTCCGCTTCTCGACCAATGGCACAGAGCGCCACACTAGGCAGACAACAGAGAATATACAATGGGACCACGCCAGGATTCTCACAGGTATATACAAACATGTACACACAAACACACACACACACTCCCTGAACACTGTATTATGTTCACTATAATTTGTGAATATAATTATATACAATATTGTGCAAATGTCTTAATACAGATCTTTTCTTTTTATCACAATTTTTTATTAGATATGTTTATTTTTATGATTTCTACATTAATTATTCAGCAAAGAAAGAAATTAATTGTCTTATGAAAATTAATAATGTAGGCTTTGGGTTTTGCTGCAAAAAAGTGACAGTCAGTGTCATTTATGTATAAATGGTAATATTAAATTTAATATTAATTTTAATAAATGTTTAATCTAATTACACTTTTATGTGTAGGATATTTTCTGATTGTTTTATTAAGAGAGCAGGGGTGATTAAAGTAATGTACCCAGGATGCTTACATGTAAAATGTCATCGTGTGCCATGTACGCACAAACTTATTTCCCCGGTTTGATGTTGGACCAACAACTATCCTATCCAGTTATATTTAACACCTCTGTTATGTCACTGCAACTGCGACCATACAGGATTTTAAAATGAAAACATAACCCTAAACCTAAAGTTAACTCTAATACTAAAACGTTACTCCTAACCTTAAATGTTCACAGACTGCATTGTGTGTGCACAAGCAGGCTTTTACATGGCCACAGTGGTACTGACAATGCGACTGGATAGTATAGTTGTTTGTCCTGGATCTTTAGATAAATGTAATTTCAGAAACGAAGGCAACCTACACAAATTAGATTGTCCTGCCTCTACATTGTTTTCAAGCTTATTCTGTCTGTCTTGACTTCATCTTTGGTACATGTTCCCACACTGTATTTATAACTCTAATACTGTCATCTAGTGGCTATTTGGTGTCACATACACCTATATTTTATTATACATGGAGATAATGGATTTGAGATGCATACTATTTGTGCTAGCATCTTTAAGCAGATTATTAATAATACAGTGTTGTTCTTCCACAGCAAGGGCTCAACGGCTATAACGCTCGTTTTCCTACAAGGTAAGATTTTCAAATATTACAGAGTTTAACTACAGAACACTTATGGTTAATAGAAGTCTATTAGGGAGGTTTAAATTTCCATTCAATTGTTTCTCTTTTTTATTTCCCACATTCTATTTTATGTATTTTTACTTTTTCCGTTTTATTCAAATAAATTACCACATAATATAGTTAATCAAACCATTATAAAAGGTATCAAGCAACATCTTCTGTCTGCTTGACCTGCAGCTGGAGTGGGTGTCTTCAATAGAAGGTTGTGGAGCCCTTGGATAAAACTTGATCAGGTGGGCGGGTGACCAGTAGGTCAAACATATGATGAACAAATGGAGTGGGAAAACTCTTGTTGTTCAATGGGTTTGAAATTCCTTAGATGGGCCCAATATATTGTGAATGATCACTGATTTAGGAACACCTGGTTAATAACAGGTTGGTCCATCTTTCTGATTACTTACAGAATGCAGATATCAGAGAACAGAATCCACAAGGTTGACCCATGCATGCTGCAGCTCTCTTCCAGTTCTCCGTCTTGAAACACTGGGACCACACATATAGCCTCCAACTACCTATCCACAGTTTTAGCTGCATTGCACAGTCAGCACCTAATTTGATTGGCAGCTAGATTACCACTAGGCAGCACTTTATTCCACTTTATGCCATCTTTATGGTTTTTCTAATTCACGGATTGTTCAGTGAATATACAGTATATTACCATAGTTTGAAAAGTAAAATCCTCTCCCATAAGATGATTTGTATTGCTTCATAAGGTTTATTCATTTATGATGTTGGTTCCACAATTTATTTTTTTAAAAAGTAACCAATTTTTTTCATTCTGCTGAAGAGACATTTACATTTGTAGTATTGAGCAGATGCCCTTGTGCAGAGTGACTTACACAAGTGTTTTAAGACAAGAAAATGGCACTCAGAGCTGGCCACGAGAATTAACAATATAACCCAAACTGATTTTCTCTTATCACTCTTGCTCCTTGAACTATATTTATCAAGCTGATCTTAACCCAGTAACCATTCTATTCAATCAGATCTAATGTCTTTCTATGACATCACTACATTTTTGCTGATTTTACCCAGAGCTGTTTAGGAGATTGTGTCAATCAAGCCTAGATTTCTGCACATTTATTTGGCTTGCTAAAATTAAAGTCCCTTAAAAATTAACCCTAGCCCTGTTTGTGTGAACAGGTTTTTACATGGTTGTAGGTGTAATAACATAGAGAGATCATAAATGTAACTGTATAGTATAGTCGTTGGTCCTGAAACAGCTTAAATACAGTTGAAGGAATAAAAGCAGCCAGAAGAAATCAGGTTGTCTGATATAAATAATGACACATAAATTCAACCAGCAAATACAACTTTGTATTATTCTACAAAATTATTGGATTTTATTTCTCTGCTTGTTTTGTTATACCATTCCATATTCTGTTCATTTTTCCGACCCTTGCTTTTGCTTAATACATGTTGGTCTTTGTATTTTTTAACTCTTTACATATTGCATCTGTTCGATTTTGAGTTAAGTTGGACATGAAGTAAGGAAAAGCCAGGAAAATAAATAAAGACTGTTTATATTTATTAATGGGTTTTGCAGTACAGTTACAATAATATTTGAAGTGGGAGATTCACTCTAAAGTGGCCCAGAATAATCTTAACTCCTGTTAGGATGTAGCAATTTTGCAATACTTAACACAATCCCCATTTTCTGACACATTCGACTTATCACTTGCTTGCTCCTGATCACTGTTGACATAAAGCATATACAAGGTTGGGATGCTCCAAATTTGAATGAAAAATAAGATTTCCCAGTCTCCTGTACCAGGGTAATGGTTTATACTCTTTATAGTGATTCTCCCTGTATACTGTATACAGTATGGATTTATTTGGTGCAAATTTTCAGGGTTCCTTTTTGGAACAGCTGTGTGCAAATATAACACCTGGGATGAAATTCCAATTCTATAAGTATTAGTTCAAGGATTACAAACTTTAAACAGAGTTTTAATCATGATAAAAGCCACTGGCCTCCAATTAGCATTAAGCAAACGATGCCATGCTGAATGGTGGCTAGCTGCTTTCATTTAATGCTGGCACCATTAGCACCATTTAATTGCCTTAAATTATACAGCCATTCAAAACATACAAGTAAACTAAGCTTAATTACCAGTAAATTTATGTCAGTCACTGAGCTTCTGGTGCTCATCCTGCAGTGTTCCATTGTTCTTGCTTATGTGTGCCTGTATGTGTCGGAAACCCAACCTGGCAGCATCTTCCTCTGCTTGTTTCACAGTTCGGAGGTCAAATTGATTTCGACAGTGTGAAAGGACAGACCCACAGACACCATCTGTCCTTCTTCACTCACTCTCTCACTTGGTTGTTTCCCTCACCCGTTCATCTACCTTTTCACCCACCAAAGAAGAGGAGAAACATTCACCTTCCCATTCTCCTTCTATTACAACACTCCTTATCTTGGAAATGTCGAACACGTTTTCACAATGCTTACGCTTTGAGGACTTTGGGTCTATTCCAAGAAAAAATTTATATTTATGTAAATTCTTTTGTTTTATTACATTTTCAAAATTTGTAATGTTTGGGTTACAGAATGGACCCAAGATCTACTCATGAAGTACAGATAAGGCTGAAATACTGTAATTAGTTGCTTTTCAACCCTTTACATTTTTACATTTTAAATTTACTTTGTGAGACAAATGAACGTTTCTGCCTAAGAAAAATTATGTAATCCTTACAGTCAGCCAAAGTCTGTTTGTTTTTATTTCTGATACACTTCATCTTTAGGATGTTCTGTGAAAGACAGCTCATTCATCATTTGTTCTCCTATCTAAGTCCTTGCTGAATGAATGACAGAACTTGGTAGCACATTGTGTCTTTATAGCAGTGTCTGTAACCACACGTCTGTTTTTTAAACAAGTAGAATGTCCAAAAACCTGACTCTGACCATGTATAAATTATTAGGCGTTACAAGCACCTTACTGAAATACAACTATAGCTCTAACATTAAACAGCTATAGCAACATACACTCTGAACTACATAGTCTCCCAACTATTGCAGTGGCAATGCACTCGCCCTGTTATCCGAAGATCTTGCATATGGGTCTGGGTGGTACACTATAGACTCATCAAATATTATGAAGGTAGCGTGCCATGTGTGAATTTGGCAAACAATTGTATCCAGAGCGACATTTACCTCCTTTATAAAACTAAGCAGTTAAGGGATAAGGGTCACGATCGGAGGCCTTTCCCCTTTCCCCTCACTAAATGATAGCAATTTTAAAACATGGGGACAAATACAAACAGGTGGCACTTGGATATGAACTACAGCTGTGACACTTGCAGATATTTAAATTACTACTGTAGATATGATCCAATGTAAGGGTGATGGCACAGTAGTTTTGCTTCCTCATAGTGCCGTTCTCCCTGAGTTTGATCCCAAACACATCCCAAATACATTTGCATAGTTGGACATAGTTGTGCAGAGATATGAATATTTGTGTGTTTGTTAAGATGCAGTACATTTGTAGGTAACTACTCAAAATGTTCATTAATGCTCATGGTCGATTACATTTTTATTTAGTTGGTGAAAGATCACTCCATTAGGAAATACACATTTTTTTTGTTTAATCGCATTACAGAAATCAGACTTTACATGGTGGCAAACATCCTCCATATGCAATGCCACCCATGCCCATTGTGCCTAGTTGGATGCTAGCCTTTTGGATCCACCATGCATGACTGGCCTCTATGTCACCCTTAGTTGAATGATTGTTAATTGTTCCTCCTTTCTTAGTTCAGCCATGAGATTAGGTTTTTGGAACAGCTGACCTGTAAATCTAGACCTCTAAATGTCTGTCTGTGGTCACTAATAGCTGGTAAACATTGGCTTCTGTGGCAATTGTGATGTATCTACCAATTGGTGGCACTTTCAGTGATCATGTGCCACATGCCAGGTGTTCCAGTAATCTTTCACTGTATTTGTCCTTCTGTGCTTAAAACGTTCTCTACTAAATTCAAATGGCAGTTGCAAAGATTTTTAAAAGTACATAATTGAAAAGATGAGTAGAATTCAATTGTTCTTCTCTTTTGTTTGATAATTAATATGAATGCACCCAAATCTAGCCTTATAGTCAGTGCTCTAACCTTCTCTTGATGTAATGAAGTACATAGATCTTTCCCACTACTCACTTTCTAAATAATGGATTAAAAAAAATTATTCTACATATAGTATGTTTAGTTCTCTGTGGTACCAGTTAGCCATGTAATAAGCTATGCATCTTAGCGCACTTTAAAGCCCTGCCCTCATTCCTATTGAGAACAGCAACTTGTAGCTGTTTCCCAGATCCTCTACGCTCACGCTGTGAAAAGTGATCTAAAGTGTTGCACATTTGAAAACTTTCTGTAATCTCAACAATTCCCAGCAAGACATGATTTTTTTCAGGAGCTGCATTTGTGTCCTTCCCTCCCTTTGTATAATCACCCCTCTATTTGTCTTTCTTTCTGTGTGAAAAATATAAACTCCTTCTTCCTTTATTCCTTCGTTCAACCCTTTCCATTTCTCTTTTAATAAATGTAGACACACAAGTAGAAAGGGGTCATCGACTGGAAGCTGCCAGTGCTTCTTCTTTCTGCATTAGAATAAAGCCGAGGCATGACTACCACGTTCTCCTCAGTCCTGGTGCCCAAATGGAAACACTTGATCTACTCGGTCTGTCTTTGTGCTTTGAAATGCTAACACTTGCATGTAAAAATATAAACAATAATAATATATTTGAGTAAATAGTTTTAAATCAATAAACCCTCAATCTTATACAGAGGGAGTATATATACATATTTATATATATACATGCATGACCTTTGAAGGAAACACCAAAAACAGTGTCATCTTGCAGCACATCCTCGAATGTATGGTGACTTTTTACTGAATAAAACATCTGTATTGAGATGAGAGCATGGAGTCATTCCTCAAGCTGTCTTTGATGAACGAATGTCTTAAGTCATGTCTTAATGAACATGTTTGTGGCTGTAAAAATGTTTAACTCTAATGGGATAAGGGTTAGCAATAATTTCACATAACCCTTTTTTAATTCTACTATATAATGTACGAAATGTTATTCTAAGAAAACACGTATGATTTCTCTGCAGATAAAATTAAATACTTGGGAAAAATGTTTTTATCTTAACTTCACACCTTCACACCTTAACATCCTAAACTACAGAGTGAGCAAAGAACTCTCCTCGATTTCCAGTAAGTACTGTATAAAATAAAAACGTATTGAAAAATATGGTAACCACAGATACATTAACCCATTAACTATACAAACAAATAACAGATCACCCAGATGAGGATAGGATTCCCTTCTGAGTCTGGTTCCTCTCAAGGCTTCTTCTTAGCATCTCAGGGAGTATTTTCTTGCCACTGATACCATCCGGCTTGATCATTAGGGATAAAGAAAATTAACATATATAAACTTCATCATTATATCCTTTATTCTGCAGATCCTGCAAGATATGCGGCGGGGATTTTGTTCTGAGCAAAATGATCGCTTCACTGTTTGCCAAGTGTGTGTGGCAACAAATGATACCACAGGCAATGATGCAACTTAATCCTCAAATATATAAGAATATTACAATAAAGTTACATCCTATATCTTCTGGAAATCAAGGACTGTTTTCGGGGTCATGGTTTAATAGTAATATTTATGAATAATATTACTGTCAATATTATATCACAATTCAATTTGTGTACAGTCATTCAACTGTACACAAAGTTGCATAGTAAAATATCATGTGCATTTGAAATATGCATTTGCATCTTAAACACAGGACACGTATATAATAATAAGTATTAATAATAAGTAAATAATAATAATAAATAATAAGTAACAATAATAATAATAATAATAATACAACATAGAGCATAAACATCATACAAGCAATTAATATTTCACATAGTTTCACGTAGTGATCATTGAATACTGTGACATTGTTACCCTCATGAATTACCATGCTGCCGCCAAGATAGACAACTTTGGACAAAACTCAGAGGGTTGCAATCCAAGGACAAAAATACAATGATTTGCAAATACTTTTCAAAACATTTATTTGAATAAACAACACAGACAAGATATTTAATGTTCAAACTGCTAAATTTAATTGTTTTCTTTTCAAATATTTACTCAGTTTTTATTTGATGCCTTCAACACGTTCCAAAACAATTTAAAATGTGGACTCATCAGACCACACAACACTTTTCCACTTTGTGTCTGTCCATCTCAGATATACTTAGGCCTAAAAAAGTGTGCAGAGTTCTGGATGTTGTTGATATATGGCTTTTGTTTTGCATGGTAGAGTTTTAACTTCCACTTGTAAATGGAGAGATAAACTGTGTTCACTTACAATGGTTTTCTGTAGTGTTCCTGAGCCCATGTGGTAATATCCATTTCAGATTGATGGTTTTTTAAATCCAGTGCTGCCTGAGGGATTGATGGTCAAGGGCATTCAATGTTGGTTTTCGGCCTTGCCACTTACTTTCAGAGATTTCTCCAGATTCTCTGAATATTCTGGTGGCATTATGTACTATAGATGATGAAATCCCTAAATACCTTCTAATTGCACATTGACAAATGTTCTTAAATGTTGAAGTATTTTCTCATGCAGTTGTTCACAAAGTGGTAAACCTCGCCCCAGCCTTTCGAGGCTTAATAAGCTTTCTTCACTTTATTGTCATATGTACTTCATTCTCGTGCAGGAGATTATCCTGGATATTATTGTATTATTATATATTATTGTATGTTGTGCTTTCTTTACTTGTTTCCATGAATATTGGTAAGCAGGCCCGGTTGTTGATTGCTTGTTCTACTAAACTTCACATTCTTTTCCAATAATTATTGATTAATTCATGCAACTAATATAAATAGCTAAGTAATTGCATTTATTTAAAATGAATTAATTGCTGCTTTCTCACAGTAGCAGCAACAAAATATAGAGAACACATACAAAGACATACAGTACTGTGCAACATTCATAGACGTACTGTTATGTTTTAGCAAAACATTTGCCCGATATGTGTGAATTCTATTGTGTGAATTCTGCATCAATGATTTAGTGCAGAATGACTTTAAATTACCAAACATTGCTATGTCAGCAAATAACATTAAATAACAGTCCACGGTCCAAAACAAACAAACAAAATATGGCTGGTGAGTTTTGCAACAAACAGAGGAAGCAAGTATAACGGTCAAAGTCTCCAGAGGAACTTTTTCAGGTTCTTCAAGATGCTCTTAAATTTGTACTTTTGCTTGTAAATTGTCGATTGAAAACACAGTTTATGGATAAAACAGACCAAATGGTAATTCCCTATAGTTCATTGCTGTTTACTGTAATTCTTTGCAGTGATTTTATATGATCAAAGACTGTTTAACAGTATCGTACTATGATTAGCCACTAAGTTATACTGAGAATTTTGGAGAATCTGATACAGTTCTTCTTGCTTCTTTTTTTGTAGCAAAATCCCAGCATTCTTTATTTTGTTTGTTTTCCTGACATTGGTTTATATGTAATATGTTGTATTATTTACAGACTTACAAACATTTGTGTATAATTTTTTGTTGGAAAATGAATTGGTTGGAAATATAAATTATTTAGTTTTTCCTCATTAAAACAGAATAAAAATTAACACATCTTACAGAATGTGTACTAAAATCAATATGGTGCCTAAGATTTTTGCACAATCCTGTAATAATTGAATACATTTACATAATCCTTTATTACAAATATCCTGTAAAATTGTTGTAACCACTTTTAGAAAACAAGTCTTCACATTTATAAGATAAAAACATGGGGTTTGTTTTTATTTTTTTTCCAGCATGGGCCCAGAATTTGTCCGATTCTGAAAGAGCAATAATGACGTAAGTGAATTATTGCCTTTTGCATTAAGCAATGAAAACTTTTGAAAATCAAATAAGATTTCTTTCATGGATCATTGCTCATGATGACTTTTAAGTGCTCTCCATTTAACTCACCTAAAGTTTTTTATTTAATTTTGTCCCTTATTTCAGGAATAAGCTTGTGCAACTTTAATAAAGTAACATTTCTTCAAAACTTTGATTTAAATCAAGAATATAAGATTGTTGCACAATTATATTCCTAGAAATAATAAAATTATCATAGCAACTGCTTGCAAACCAGATATTTCCCTGATAATATATTATTTCACTGAATATCGGATATTATATTATTAAGTGATATTTAGTCTTTAGTTTTAGGGAATTCTTCATCATACACTGAATGATCATTTGATTAGGAATGCCTGGCTAATAATGCATTGGTAAATGTTTTTTAATAATTACAGACATCAGGAAACAGAATCCCGAAAGTGGCAAATATCCTCTACACACAACTCAACTTATTCCCGCTGCAGAAGCTCAGCTCCGCTGGTTTATCAGCTGGTTACAACTGGGGACATCACATCGATTCTATAGTCATCCTCTCTATACATTACTGCTTAATTAAATAGACCTCTATGTAAAGATGGGAAAATATGGGAAGAAGAATTATAATGGAAACACTATAACCAAAAGACTATAAACTAATAAGTAGGCAAGGCAAACATACAAGCTTACATACAAGCACTGAGGAATTGTATTAATACACTGCAGGGAGTCGAATTACACTGATCTTAAATACAATAAGCAACAATGGGCAAACACGTGCACATATTTATGGCAATGCAGGTAATTTGTTCTTCAGGGGTGGTGGGACATACAGTGGATATAAAAAATGTTCAAATGCCAGATTTGGTGTTGTAAAAAAATGACTGCAAGACAAATATTTTCACAACTTTGTCCAACTTTAATGTGACCTATAACCTGTACAATGCATTTAAAAAACAAACTAAAGCCTTTCAGGGAGGTGAAGTAAAAATAAACAACTGAGATAATGTGGTTGCATAATTGTGCACACAAGTTTAGAACTGGGGGTGTGGCTGTGTGCAGATTTAACCAATTGCATTCAAACTCATGTTGAATTAGAGTCAGCACACACCTGTCACCAGTTAAAGTGCCTTTGATAAACCCCAAAAAAGTTCAGCTGTTCTAGTAGACTTGTCCTGACATTTTTGTAGCCATATCCTCCAGCACAAGCCATGGTCCACAAAAAGCTGCCAGAGCATCAGAGGGATCTCATTATTCAAAGATATCAGTCAGGTGAAGGCTAAAAAAGAATTTCCAAATTATTAAATATACCATGGAACACTGTGAAGACTGTTATCATCAAGTGGAGAAAACATGGCACAATAGTGATATGACCAAGAACAGGACGTCTGTTAAAATTTGATGATAAGACAAGAAGAAAACTGGTCAAGGTGGCTGCCAAGAGGCCGACAGTAACACTGAGTGACATGTGACAACAATCTCGTCTTCTTCATATGTCTGGGCTATGGGGTAGGTTGGCAAGACCGAAGCCTTATCTTTCAAAGAAAAACCCAAGCCCAGCTTAATTTTGCAAAAAGACATGTGAAATCTCCCAAATGCATGTGGGAAAATGTGTTATGGTCTGATGAAACCAAGGTTGAACTTTTTGAACATAATTCCAAAGGTATATTTGGCGCAAAAACAACACTGCTCATCACCATAAGAACACCATACCTACAGTGAAGCATGGTGGTGGCAGCATCATGCTTTGGGGCTGTTTTTCTTCAGCTGGAACTGGGGCCTTAGTCAGGGTGGACTGAATTATGAATTATTAGTTCCAAATACCAGTCAGTGTTGGCACAAAACCTTCGCCCTTCTGTTAGAAAGCTTAAGATGAAGAGGAACTTCATCTTTCAGCATGACAGTGACCCAAAGCACACATCTAAATCAACTAAATAATTTTTTCACCGGAATAAGATTAAGGCTTTGGAATGGCCCAGCCAGAGCTAAATCCCATCGACACGTGTGGCGTGATCTGAAGAGGGCTGTGCACAGGAAATTCCCTCGCAATCTGTCGGATTTTTACAAAGAAGAGTGCCACATCAAGATGTGCCACGCTGATAGGTGCTGTATTAGTTTAAGGGTGTGTATATTTATGCAACCAGGTTATTGTAAGTTTTTTATTTTATATTTTTCTGCTTTAAATGTTTCAGTTTGTTTTTCAATTGCACTGTACAGGTTATAGGTCACAGTAAAGGTGGACAAAGGTGTAAAAATATTTGTCTTGCTTTACATCACAAAAAACATTTTATGAATGGGGTTAAATGACATTCAACTATTAAGGCACATATTAACAGAAATACATAAACCTTTTTAATATGTAACATGACATATCTTTAATCTTTACATAGTATTTGCAATACGATCTGCTGCAGGCATGTATTGAATTCATTAAATAATTACTTTGTTGCTAAGAAATATTTAATGGCTTTACATTAGTCTATATTAGATTCTACTTTATTGTCATTGTAACAGAAGCAACAGTTACATTTTTCTTATTTACATATTTATATACAAGATGGTACAAGGCGGTAAAAACAAATTCTTTTTAGCTCAGTGAAACCTTTATTTTATAGACAAAATTTTACTGAGTACATTTTCAGTGGTTTTAATATTAAGCTCAACTATATTTGTTAAATAAAACAAATTTTAAACCTAATGCAGGAGGTGGGAGGGCGGAAAAATAAGATGAGAGCATAGAGGTAACAATAGAGGGTGGGGTGAAATTTCTGTATGGAGTTTGCATGTTCTCCCTGTATTTGCGCTGGTTTTCTCCTTGTACTCCGGTTTCTCCCGTGTTCCAAAGACATGCAGGATATGCAAGACATGCAACGTTAATTGGTGTCTCTAAATTGCCCATTACTGTGTGAATGTGTATGATTGTGTTTGTGTGCACACTATGATGGATTCCTGTGCTTGCCCTTGCTGGGTTGGCACCCTGTGACCCTAGAACTAGGAATAAGCGGGTATAGAAAATAAAAAATAAAAAAATAGAGATATTCACTGTCCCTCCTCTGCACATTTCTCAGTCTGCTCTCTTATTCCTTAATTCTATCCACCCTGGTCATGCCCAAAGAGAACCTCAACATCTTAAGCTCTGCCACCTCCAGCTCTGCTCCCTGTATCTTAGTCAGTGCCACTGTCTTCAAAACATACCACAAGGCTTGTCTCACTACTCTCTTGACATTTTTTATATTTTTCCATCAGCATTCTTACACAAAAATACCATCTATGGTGCTATTTCTTAGCATTAAACCATAAAGCTGCTCACAAACCGTCACCTCCTGTGTAAGCCTAGCTTCCACAACTCTCTACCAAATCTTCATTCTCTTTATGCCGCGTATTTGCTACAACTCTGCACATCACACTTGTTTCTAAAAATTAGTAAAAGTACACTTGCTCTCCATTGCTCATGCATCATTTAACTAATCTCATTAAATAATATACAGTAGTGTTTTCTCTTGTAGTCCATCGAGTATGGGGAATTTTTAAGAACTTTTGAATCAGCATTTATTTTGCAAACGCTTTATGCCAGATGCATTTTTTACTATTTATAATTTCTATTATCATAAAAATCTTAGGAAATCATGGGAAGACACGTAAATACATGCCGAATTTGCCCATAAGGCATTACAGTTTAAGAAACTGTTTACAGTTTAAGATTTCCATTATGTAAATTGCTTACATGGGCTCAGGATTATTACAGGATTATTGCAACTCCATCACTAACATCCTCCTACCAATATATCCACTCTCCCTGCTCTTAACATGTCCTAACCATCTCATTCGACCCTCTCTAACATTGTTTCCCAGTTTTCCAACCTGTGCTGTCCCTCTGATGTCTCATTCCTAATCCTGTCCATCCTAGTCACTCCTAATAAGAACCTTAACATCTTAAGCTCTCCAACCTCCAGCTCTGCTTTCTGTCTCTTAGTGCCACTGTCTCAAACCATAGAACAAGACTGGTCTCAGTACTCTCTAATAGACATTTCCTTTCACTTTTGTGGCAACAATTTTATCACACATCACTTCTGACACTTTTCTCAATCCAATCCATCCTGCCTCTACTATCTTCTTCACCTCTTTTCCTCTTTACCTGTATTCTGTCTTACAAGTGTTGACTTTCATTGCCCTTCTTTCCAGAGCATACCTCTACCACTCCACGTTTGCTTCTAGCTGTTCTCTGCTTTCACTACAGATCACAATTTCATCTGCAAACCTCATAGTCTACAGTGATTCCTGTCTGACATCATCTGTTAGTCTGTCTATCAATAGAGAAAACAAATCTAAGATACTATTTAGCCACTCTAGATTTCCTAATACAACACCACAGTTCCTCCTCCAGTAGCCTTTCATAAGCTTTCTCTAAATCCACAAAGACACTTACCGTCTCCATACTTCTACATCAGCATTCTCAAAGCAAAAAGCCCTCTTTCTTGTCATAAAATTATACTTCTGCTCACAAACAGTCACTGCTTGTGTAAGCCTAGCTTCCACAACTCTCGCCAAAATCTTCATTGTGTGGCTCAATACCTACAACTCTGCACATCACCCTTGTTCCTTTAAATTGGTACAAGACAACTTTCCCTCTATTCCCCAGGCATCATTTCACTCTTAAAAATATCATTGAATAATCTAGTCAATAACATTACTCCTATCTCTCCCATACATTTTCATACCTCTACCGGTATGTCATCAGATCCGACTGATTTTTCCTTCTTCATCTGTTTCAAGTATTTCCATACTTCATACTTGCCAATCTTTGCTAAGCTCCTGTTCCATAATACCTTCCACTTTTCTTTCCCTGTAATTTTCTTCATTTATCAGCTCCTCCAAATTCTCCTTCCATTTTTCCCTTACCCTCTTTTCACCTTTCAATACATTTTTATTTCTGTCCTTGACCACTCCGACATGTTGCACATCCTTTCCTGCTTTATCTTTCTGTCTTGCAAGCCGATACAACTCCTTCTCTCCTTACTTACTGTCTAACATCTCATACAACTCATCATAGACCTTCTGCTTGGCCTTTGCTACCTTCCTCTTTGTTCTACACTGCATCTCTTTATACTCCTGCTTACTCTTTTCGGTCTTCTACCTGTCCCATTTCTTCTTTGTTAACCTATTTCTCTGAATAAACTCCCCCACCATCAAGTTTTTTGCTGTCTTTCACCTGTCCAGATGACACACCAAGGACCTTTCTCCTGTGTGTCTAATAACTGTTGTTGCTGCTACCTAGTCTTCTAGGAGCTCTTTACTACCCAAAGCCTTTTTCAACACCTCTCTGAACTCCTCACATCATTCCTCCTTTCTCTACGTCCACCATTTGGTATTATTTTCTACATTTTCCCTCTTTCTAACCACCATCCAATGCTTCACTATCCCCTGTCGATACCTTACAGTCTTCAATCTCTTTTAAGCAACCTCGTTTACACAGGATGTAGTCTAACTGTGTTCTCCTGCCTCTTCCTTATGTCGGTCACCCTGTGCTTCTTCTTTTTTAGGACATATTTTTATTATTGGTCATTGTTAAAGGGGGTTTCCAGTTTCCGGCTGAGAGTACGCTGTGCGTGAAACTGTCACTGCCGCTTCTCGCTGGATCTGTTTTCTCTTTTCTCTGCGGTAACTAAATCTACTGTTTCCATCTGCTCTGGGACCTTATACGAACTTCTACTGTCTAGATTATTGATTGCATGGTTTCTGCTACACCGGCTAATGCATGCATTGCTGCGCTGCTCCCTTAGCATTTAGCCAGGTTACGGTATATTAATCTGCGAGCCTTCTACATACTGCCTGGTCTCTCAGCGTCCAGGAGTAGAGTGAATCTATTTTTGTTAATCTCATGGTTCTGCTGACAGTTATTTAGTGGTTACTGTTGTTGCTTCTTGATTGACTGTTGCAAACCTGCCCTGTACACGCTACCTGCTTGTGGCTGCTTGCTATTGCTATCGAACTCCTGTCACATGGAGCTGCATGCTGTTATGAGCGTTGCCGTTGGTCTGCTGCTTGTTCTCTACCACCTCACGCTGTGCAATATTGTGCTGATGTCCTGCATCTCAGGTCAGAGTAATGTTTTATGCCAACGCCTCATCTACTCCTCTGCTGATATCCGCTCACTATGCACCACCCGCCGTCTGTATTCTTTCACCTACTGGCTATGTCAATCTCTGGGTATTGCAAAAAAACGTTACTTACATCACGGTCATAGACATCGACCCACACTCTCTGCTTCCCCTGCTGCTCCTACATACACTGCCTACTCTCCTGAAATTTATATTACAGCTTTCGGATCCAGAAGACACCGTTACAGACTGCATCGTGGAAGAGACTTAAGTGCTCTCCGCAAGATTCCTCAGGTCGTGGTCTCACAGGACGCTCACCAACCTTCACCGTCAGCCCAGCTTCTTAACGTTGGAATATTCAACAAAGCCACAATTCTCCACGACTACATTGTCTACCATAACATCGCTCTGTGGTTTCTGACTGAAACCTGGCAGAAACCTGGTGAATTCTTCCATTTAAATGCAGCAACCCCTCCTGGATTTAAACTCTT
>JAOUQV010000046.1:3292780-3307324 GCA_028565295.1 Aspidoras spilotus
CCGTGATCTTCGGGCCCTTAGACGGCACTGCATCACATACAGGCATGCTTCAGTATTGGAAATCACAAAATGGGCTCAGGAATATTTTAAGAGAGCATTATCTGTGAACCCAATTCACCGTGCCATCCACCATTGCCAGCTAAAACTCTATAGTTCAAAGAAGAAGTCGTGTCTAAACAAGATCTAGAAGCGGAGATGTGGAAATTTGATAAAGAACTTCAAATTTTGATTCTTCTGACCACAAAACAGCTTTCCGCTTTGCTGCAGTCTATTTCAAATGAGCCCTTGGCCCAGAGAAGACGTCTGTACTCCTGGATCTTGATTATATATGGCTTATTCTTTGAACTATAAAGTTTTAGCTGGCATCGGTGGCTGGTCGAGTGAATTGTGCTCCATTGTACCTGAATGCACTGGATGAGAAAAAAGGTCATGGGTGAGAAAATGAAAAGAGCATCGACTGCATGACATACGGTAGTCGAAAAGCTGTTGCCTGTTGCCTGCTTTGTGAACAGATTTTAGAATTTGTATGAACATTGTCAAAAGTGTGTTGTGTCTTATGAAAACTATTTTTATATATCATTATAACATTCACCAAATTTTTGCCACACCTCATAGATTCAAGTTAATATTAAGACTTAAGCAAGACGGGAAGGTGAGTAAAAGTGATGTTCGCATGACAGTTAACATAATTTCAACTAAAACAATAAATATTAAAAAATAGCTCATAGAAGTGTTTTCATCAAACAGACAAGGTTTGATTCCCCGAAATAATCAGACATGTTAAATATCATTATATTTCATTGTTTGTACAGTAATATGCTACTTACAAGAAGATAGCTGACTCAAGGCAGTTATGTATTTCTTCGCTTCCAAATATATCTCTGCAGATTGTTAAAGCCTGCATCATTTCATGATGTGACACAGGCACAAATTTGTTTCTCTGATGCCCAAACAAACAGAATGTATAAAAGAAAGTGAGTTTAAAAAAAAAAAATCACAATAAGTAAAAAAAAAATCTAATAAAACCAACAATAATTCGGCTCAAGTATTTAATCATCCTTTAACAACATTGTTCATTACTTCACAGTAAAAGTCATTGAAAAAAAGTGTCTTGGTTTGCATTACTTTTTTGTTTGGGAAAATGTTGATTGTATACTTAACTTCAAGATCAGATCATTCAGGAAAATACAGTATTTATTGAGTGTATGTATACTGTAGTTCTGTCACTAGTTTAAAATAGGTAGGATTTCTGTTCTTTTCTGTTCTGACTTAAAATAGGTAGGAGTATGCGGGATTTATGCAATTCATAATGCTCTTCTTAAGAAGCGTACAGATGTATTTGTTTGTGACTGATTCATTAGAGACTGCTGTGTAGTAAGTTATAAGAAGAGGCACTGTCCTTGATGGGATTCCAAAAAAATCTGTATACTGTTCAATGTAATGACCAGTAGGTCCATGCCTGTGTCTATATCCATGATGCCAAGTTCAACATCTGCGTGGGCTACATCGAGGGCAGTGGTATGCAGCACTCATTCTCTATCCACAATCTCAAAGCTTCCTGTATGGAAAATATAAAACAGGAAAATTGAAGAATGTTGCAAGAAATTGATAACTTGCTGCTCAAAAGAATTACTCAGTTTACAATCCATCTACGTCAAAATCTAGGGATATATTTGCTGTTTGTGAATGCATTTATTTAGACAATGTGTTGCGTCATGGACATACAGTATCTGTGTGCATACTTGTGTGCATCTGCAAAAGGCATCAAAGTAATTTTGGAGAACAGTCGCTTTCTCCCTGCAACCCCCCCATGCACACCATTGTTGATCAGTGTTCTACATTAACATTAGCCAATGTGAGAGTACGTGAGACCTTGCTGTCTATTACATGCCTAGCTCATTTTTTAAGTTGATAGCAGCAAGACATCTCAGAAAGGTTAATACAGGGACAACAAAAGGCTGGAAAAGTAATGAGTACCAATGAAAAAAACAGCTGGATGAGCAATTTGCAACAAAGTCACATGACTGTCAAAAAATAGCAGAAGGGCAGAAGTTCACCAATCTGCAAAGAGCTGAATCTAAAAAATGTGGAAAAATTTCAGAAAAAGAAAAATATACCTCACTGAAACATGGTAAAACATTGAATATCCTACCATCTACTGTAAATAATAGCATAAAAAGACCAATCCATGGCTGGAGACACACGTACATGGCCACTTTAAAGACACCAATTAACTTAACATGCATGAATTTGGAAAGCGGGAGGAAACCAGATCACCAGGAGAAAACCCAAACAAACACAGTAAGATCATGTAAACTCCACAGGGTACAAGGCAGGAACAACCTTAAGCAGGGTGCCACACCTTTGCTGGGTGCACGAACAAAACACACCCTAACACTACGGGCAATTTAGAGACAACAAACAATGCGTGTCTTCGGAACGTGGGAGGAAAGCCACACATATGTGGGGGGAACATGCAAACTCCTCACAGAAAGGATATAGAACGTGCCATCTAGGTATCAAACTTGAGACCTTCTTGCTGTGAGACGCTACCCACTGTGCCACAATGATGCTCTAATGTTTAATCATAGATATGTGTTTTAAATAAAGCATTTTACCTCCTGCAGACTCCATATCAGAGTCAGAAACATGAGTGATGGAGAAACGGGAAATTGGTGTTGGAGAAACTGTGAAACGCGAGAACTGCACTACAGCCATGGTATTTGTGGAACAAGGTGGAAGGCTAAGTGTAGCCTTTATGTCTGGGGATGAATCCTTAGATGAGGTTGGTAGTGTCAGTAAAGAGAAATCATCATCCCACTCAAACCCTGTACCTGCAGAAAGTGAGGATATTGAGATTATGTAGGAGAAAAAATAAATCAATATTTAATATTATATCACTATTGAATGCAGTATATTTGTAAATGTTTTCTTACTTTCTTCTGAAATGTTTCCATCAGAAGAGTTATCAGTGGAATTGGCTTTTTCCAGTTGATGTGACTCTGTGCCCCTTGCACCCTGTGCACATGTCTCAACTTCAATAGTGGAGTCATGTTCTGATAGTTCTCCACTTGAACTTTCCTAAAAAATTAAAATAAATAATAAAATTAGATTTTTTTCCATCATTACTGTTTTCGTCTTTTTTTGGTGGCTCAGTGGTTAACATGTTGGAAGCATGAGAGGAAGATCACGTGTCAATCTGCCTCTCTTGGGTCAAGGCACTTAACCCTGAGCTGATCAGGTGTATATGAAGACATGCCAACAAGCTTTCATATTCCTTTATTCGAAATGTTTTATGCTGCGCTATGTGCCACAAATGCAAAGCTGGAATCACCTTGTCTTCAGACATATAACTTATAACATAACATAAAATCTACTTTCTATCTGACAAAATCAGTTGACCTACTGTCAATGCTCAAACTTGTCATCAGTCGTGTATGTGAATGGGCTACCAGCTCCATCTTCATGGCTGACACTTTATCATGACAAAACACTTTCTATAGACTACAGTATGTCTTGAATAAATATAGCCAGCTTACATAACCTCAATCATTGTGTAATATAAAGATTTAACTACTGTAAATTATGCAAACAACATAACAAAAAGCCCAAATGATGCTTACCTGGTCAAACAAGTAGACAGTAACATCATCAAAGAAGGACACAACTTTCTTCTTTGACTCCAACTTATCACCAAGATTATCCAAACACAGGCTGGACATCTTGAGTACGCCTTTGAGTTTGTGTGAATCACTACAGTCACTCACTATGATGGGCACTGGTAGGATTTCATCCTCACTTTCCTCACTCTGGATACTGTACGTCTGCAGCTCCTCATCCGATTCATCACTGTCCCCTGAATAATTATCTTCATCATCAGCATCTACTCTTTCCACTGAAGACACTCGTGCTTCAATTGATGGTAGAGGAGGAGGAGGAGAAATAGGACGAGTGCTGCTCTTGTGAAACTGAACTTCATGATTTGAGTAACTGTCTACAGTTTCAGGACTGGACACAATATCTGGTGAAACAGTTGTTGTTGTGTTAGTTATAAGTGCATCTGCTTTGTCATTGTGTTCCTGAGCTGCTGGTGAATATGAAATTGTTGCTTCATCAATATTACAATTTTCCTGATTAATTTCAGTTGCAATGTTAAAGTTGTCAAGACTAGTTTCAACATTACTGTCCTGAACTAAACCTTTATACAATGATGGTTCAGAAGCAACTGTGACATCTGTCTCTTCAATTGTGAGTTTTTTTTGCTTGGTATCAGACAATGAAACAGCAGTTAAATCAGATAACTGATTCTCAGATAAATAATCTTGATTATCTAAATTCAGGTCAAACTCTTGGTTGGTGGAATTCATTTGGGATTCAGGTATCTCAGGAGAATCAGAATAAATAATTGGTTGAAGGGAACTAGGGAAAATCTTTTCATCTTCTTCTGAAAGAATTGCATCTTGTGCTTCTTCTTGAACAACACTGTAGCCCTTTTCACAGTTTCCTTCTTTATACAGAACATTTAACTTGTCTTTGTCTAGTTCTACAAATGGTTTTGGAGAAGTGTTTTGATTCATTGCTTGAATTAATTTCTCCTCATTTATCTCAAGTTCATCAAATCCCTTCTCTCTGTCTTCATCACCATCATTTCCGTCTCTAGCTTCAGTATTAGAAAAGTAAGCAGAATCTCTGTATGGGGTTTTCTCAGTTAGCAAAGTCAGACTTCCATTGTTCTGAGCCATAGCAACTCCTTCCTCCAAATCTTCCAATTCAACTTGTTGTTTGTCAGCTCCATCTTGTTCTTTAGCTTTCATAATTGGATTTGAGTCACTGACTGACATTTCCGATGGCTGGATAAAAATGCTGGTGTCTTGTGGTTCATATGGTTCCTTAAGGACAAATTCAGGAGATTCGTTGTTCTCTGTATCATAGCCACTATCCACAGTTCTAGATGACATTGAGGGGTGGAGAGATGTTGGACTCAGAGTCTCACTTGAACCTGCAGTAGATTGTAGATCTATGGAATCTATGGAGTCAGGGGTACCTGCTTGCTTTTGCAATAACTTTAATGAAGGGGAGGTATATTCAGCTGTTTCAGAATAATCTCCAGTTATGTCACCAAAATATCCGGAAGTGACATCTGTTAAGTCATCATAACTACAGTTCTCAGTTTCCACCAGACTGGTGCTAACATATTCATGATTTGCACTACAGCCTACCACTATGCTTCTGTCTGATTTAGGCTCTTGACAAATAATGTCAGGTAGAAGCTTTTCCATTTGTGGAGTCAAGGTTATAGCCTCTGTTTTCATACTCATTTGATTTTTATCTTGTTTTTCATCAATGTTTTTATGTATTTCATCTCTGATTTCAGTATCAACATATTCTGGGTCTTTAATCTGTTTTAATTGGGATTTTGTTGTCTCTGATTTGGGAGGTATGGCGGCTTGGCTAACATGTGGATTCTTGCTGGATAAGTTTGTGTGTTTGTCTGAAATATTTTCATTCATAAAACTATTTCTTACTAATGACCCTGTAAGAGGGTCTACAAAATGGGAATTGCTCAATGCCTGACAACAAGGTACAGGGTATACCTCTGCTTCTCTGCGTTCATGACACAGATGAATATAAGAGCAGTCTGCTGAGGATAGTAGTGCTTGTCTGCCATGCACAGGGCAGGTGTTACTTTTGGCTCTGCCTTCCAGGTAAGCTGGAAGCATTTTAGAGTGATATGGTAGACTGTGGTTATCTGGCCATGTATCCTCAACATCAGTCATTGGCATGGTGTAATGAAAGTCTGCATATAAATCTTGCTGTGATGACTGCCTTTGAGATAATCCCACATTGCTTTTTGTTGAGTGGTAGGTAGACCAGCTTATTGCCTGTCTTTCAATAAATATATCCTCCTCTTCAGAGTCACTGTCATCTTGCCTCACCAACACAGCTCCACCTGATTCCATATCAATACATACTGAGTGATTTCCTGGCATGATATTTCTCAGAGAACCCATCATGTCATAGTATCCTCCAGTTACATTCTTTCCTATTACTGACCCTGCACTGCTATCTAAGTAAGGATCACCATAGCTCTGTAGGGGACTGGCAAGTGACTGTGATATACCCAAGGGTTCCTCTAGCTCACCCAGTGCCCGTCTAAGGCTTCGGGACCCCCAGCTTTCCCTCATAGGTTCGGATGGGTCTCCAGTAGTGTAGTGATCCTTACCCAGCTGTGGTGAGTTTTCATAGTAATAGCCTCCATCCCTGTCTTTGTATGATACATAATGTCCTGATTCCCAAGGCCTCATTGGGCTGGAATCAGATACCTGACCTAAAAGTGGTTCCATAATTAGGGACATGTTTGGACTGCTGTCTGATTCATAGGCACTGCTTTTATGCATGTCTGCTGACCAGTATGTTTCATCTGACTTGCTTTTAGAAGGACAACTAATACAATTACCTGAGTCTTCACTACCAGTGAGAAAGCTGCCATTTTTGGCCCTGAATTCGGGGCTGAATGCACACATTGTGTATTCCATGTCCATATTGCATTCTACTGGCTCCTCAAGACGAATGTAATACTCACTGTTTAATGATGGACTATGTGCACTAAGAACTGGTACAACACCTGGCGTGTGTAAATTCTTGGGGTCATAGTATTGCGGAGAGACTCCTAAAGATAGTCTATCAATCCCACACCCACCTAAAATACCCCCTGGAGAGTAATATACCTCCTGGCAACGGGGATTCCCCTGGCCTAATGTTCCAGTGGTAGATGAGGAGGGATAGGGCTGTTTAGACTTAGCTTGTTCCCATTGGTACTCAAAGTTTAAACCATGACTTGTTTCAGTAACTGTAAGAATATCATCTCCTGACTGGTATCCCTCCCCAGATAAAAACTGCTCTAGTAAGGGGAATGAAGATGAGGATGTCATGGACTGTGTCAGCAGTGTCTGGGATCCTGCCCTATGAAGACTGCCATGAACTATGTTAGGTCTCATGGAGTTCCAGCGCCTCTCAAAATCGTCTTCTGCATCACTGGCTCCTTTGGCACACAGGTAACTTAGCAGTAGGTTAACTTCCTCAGCATTTGGCCTCTGGTCTGACTGAAGCCAACAGAACTGCATCACTTCATACCTAATAAAGGTTATATAAACACAACAAAGTTTATAAAAGTAAGTGGGGTAAAAGAAAAATGTTGACAAGAAAAGGATCAACACAGTGATTAAATATAATTTATCAGAATTAACAAAGGAAGAACTATGCTTAAACTTCATTAGAGTATGAGATCTTGAAGTAAGCAGTAAGTGCTAATACCGCTATAATAAATAAATAAAAATACAGGTAGATTAGCTAAGAAGTGCAAAGTAAATTTGAATGTTATGGCATGTTATGGTGTTAAAGTTGTTATGAGAGGAGGTCCTCTCTGAAGAGATTAGGCTTCAAGAGATTCTAATGTACTATTTGACAACACTCACCAGCGGTCAGAAAAAGGAAACTGAAGCACTGGCTTTGGCAGTTTAAGTTGCTGACCCTTCACGGCAAAGCTGAGAACCTGCCTGTCAGAGTAGTGTCGATAAGGTTGAGTGCCCATCTCGAACAGCTCCCAGATAGTTACCCCAAGTGACCTAAATCGTGGAAACTTGAAATTACTATCAAAACATGATTAACTCTAGTTACTCAATGATAATTATTCCATTCTTTACTTCTCTCCCTGTTGAGTAAGAACAGGCACCTGTGAGCTTGCATAAAGGGTGGTTAGCGCTCACCTCTCTGCATGTTAATCTGTACTCTAATAAATAACTCAGATTAAGACAGTGGCTTCATATATTCCAAGCAATATAAATGTATATTCCAACACAGATTAGACTTTCTAATACTGGATAGTTAAAAGTATCCAGTAGATCAGACAGTTGTGGCAGTTTTATCAGAAAATCAATCCTAGGAACACTTGACATGTCGCAATCCATCTTGCATCTTGCATAGCAAACACATTCTCATACTGGTGCACACCAATAAGCGATTTAGCTCAGCCAGTCCACCTATATAAGTATCTCAAACTCTGAATCTCATTTTTGAAAGGGGAAAACAAACCCAGAGCAAACATATGTTGGAACTGAAAGAAGATCCTAAACTGAGATCAGTACTGAGGTACTGTTATATAAAAATCATGGTATGTTTTGTTTTTACTTACTTTTCTGCAATTTGAATAAAGTTATTGTCTTTAGTCTAAACCTTCTGCGATACATATAAAAATTAAATCAACTTAAAAATGTAATGCAAATGCCTACCAAATGTTGCTTTGTTTTGTTTGGTCTGCAACCAGAAGGTTTCCATGAACTTCATCCACCAGTTCAGGGGCAATCCAGCGTAAAGGAACCCAGGTATGATCAGAAGTCACAAAATAATCATCCTGTGGATTGTGGGCATAGCCACATACAAAAATGCATTATTCAAAATGCATATAACAATTATATTATATAACAAACCCCCCCAGGACAACAAAGCAAAACAATCAGTTGGATTTTTTTTCATGTGGTTCTCAGATAGAGGGATGTGTGGCCAAGTAAAAAAAAAAGAAAAATAAAATATAAAAAATATTAATATTAGTCCACTGATCTGTGCTATAAATGTAAATCTAGTTTCCAATTATTCAAATCATATTATAATCAAAATGTCAATCACTCAAACTCCAGATATAGTTATGAATAATTCACTATAGTCTACTGTTAGGGGTGCACAGACGCCGCCATCCTCAAGAAAAAACGATTGCAGCGCTCCAGCTGAGAACCGATCACAGCGCCCCCAAAGAAGAGGACTAGCAAGAGTCTGCTCTGTGCAAAAAGGTATGACAGTGCAATTTTTTATGAGTATTTATATGGTAGACCCAACAATGTAAAATGTGCTCTACCAGTGTGTGCAAACTGACAAGTGAATTGGTGCATTCCCCCACCTTGTACCAACACTATATGTAAACAGGACATTTTACACAGGCCCCTACAATATGGATAGATTTAAAATGTAGATTTTCTTTCAGTAAACATTTTGATTACTTTAGTCTAAAACAGTTTCAACAACTTTACACTGTTTAGCTTAGTTATTGTGTGCCAACCTACATTGGTTTTTGGGCTTATAAGTGACTCTTGTACCCACTGCAGAAGACAAAACATGGGAGGGAGTGGTGACAGATCCCCATTGCTCCCAACATTCACAGCATGAGTCTTCTCTGTTCAAAAAGGTATGACACTGTAATATTTATATGGTAGACAATGTGCTATTCTATTATTTAATAAGGAGTGATTTCAATTGACAACTTGTTCTGTGCTTTTAAATTCTCATTACATTTTGTATTCTGTTGTGTTTTTGTGTTTCTAGAACGTGATAAGTGATAAGTCTGCTTGTGACCAATCGCAAGTGAAAACAACCATTCCTCAGGTTGGATAAATTCTTACCTTCCTGAATATCTAATAATAGATGCCTTTTACAGTAGTTATTTATATACATTCACATTTAACTTATATTGTATTTTTAATAGCTTGATGATGTAAGCAGCAATGATTCCTGCTCCATCAGTAGTATGGAAAATGGTGAAGATGAATATGTCCCCAAGTCTTCATGCAGTAGCTCAGATGAAAGTGTTTCCAGTCACACAATTTCAGTTTTTGAAAGTAAAAGCCAAGACCACAAATAAAAAAAAACCTTTATTAAATCCTAGCACAGGTCAATCTGCTTCAGTAAATGAAAGTGATTCTGAATTTCATGTCCAGCCAAGCTCTGTTTTGGTCAGACGAGTTTCAAAGCGACTAATAAAGTTAAAGTGTATGATAAGAAACGATACTGTTTGTTTTGCAGCAAACCACTATCGAAAATGACAGAATATTTAGTGCAGGTTCATAGCACGGAATCTGAAGTTGACACGGTGTAAGATGAGAAAAAAAGATCATTTCCCTCCCAAAACTAGAAAGAACAGTGTGCTTTCACAAAGTGCTTATATGGGGCCTGCAGCTTCTGAAACTACAGTTGGTCTGTGGAAACTTTTGGGTAACGTGACACATGACAGTGAGGTCGTTGCTATTAAAACAGACCAGTACAGCAGCAGATTAGGAGAGTATTTTTACAACACTTCTGTCCAAAAATCCAGTGGTAGTGCAGAAAATATGGAGCTTCTTCATGTAAAAAAACAAGAATGTGCAACTCTTTCTGAAAACATTTACACGTCCTGCAGCACGCATCTTGGGTGTTCGGATTGTCTTGAATTTGCAACAAAATGAGGTGGAAAGAATTCAGTCACTTTCATCGACAAAGCTCCGTAAACACATAGCAACTCTGTCAAATGTGCCGAACCTTAGTAAGACAGAATTGGATCAGCTGGCTGACCTTTTAATATAAGAGTACACAGAGAACATTACAGACTTTCTGAAGGCACTCTTTAACTGGCCAAGAAAATGATGGCATATTAGAAACAGGAAGGCTTGAGGAGTTCAGTGAAATGAACCTAGACGAAATTTACATTGATCTGAAAGGTAAGCTAGTGAACTGCATATGTTATTGTAGGCAACTTAAAATATTAAATATTATCCATAAGTAACTGGACAACTGGCAAATCATTTTATTTCTACTTCTACTACTTCTGTGCATCTCCATTATGTATTTGTAAATGAGGCAATCAAGGAAAAGCCTATGCACAATATTTAGTCAGATCAAAAACTGTTAATCCAGTCCTCATTGTATTGTTGTATTGTATTGTAATCTAGATTATTCTTGTTCTTCCAATTATTTAATTGTGGTTCTTTAATGTGTATCTGTGCCGGTTGTGGAAGTGAAAAACTGTGTTTATGATGACCCAAATACTTTCAACATATTGTTTGTAGCACCATAACGTATTTCTGAAGCACCTTACAATGTGTCGCCAAGTATGTTCTTCTTGGGAGTCAATGCTAGTACATGTTTAAAATACTTATAGAACTCTTACGTCTTTTCATCTTGGTACATAACAATAAAAAGTGGTAAATGTGGCTGATATGACCATTCTGCTCACTGGGTTGTAGGATTTCAGACATTTATCAACATTCCTGTTAATTCAGACAGAAACTCCATGTTGCTTGCCGACTTCTTTGTCTGAGAACAGCGATGTACGTCCATGCAACGTAGTGAAGTATCCTGTGCCTTTTCATAATCCACAAATGTTGACGTTTAGTCTCTCCAATTTATTAATAAGTATGCATAACTTGCCAAGTAAATTAAGTCCACTATCATTTCACTGTCCCAAATTTACACACATTCTGCTCTTTATCTTGTGCTTCTCTTCAATTTATTTTCTTATGTTGAGCAATAAATACTTTGATGTTGATATATGACCCCCCTCCTCTACTGGGGAAATCTCAAACTTGCAGCCATCCAGCTCAAGGATCCACAATGCTCCAGACCTCTCCCAGAGGTGAGGGTAAGGCCCCAGTAACACTCATCCAAGCAAGGAGTACTTTTTTCTTTCTTCATGAGGGTCCTGCTTTTTGTCTGGCCTATCACCTAGGATCTGTTTACCTTGGAACACTATCAGGGTTTGATTTTCCCCAATAATATATCTCCTGGGATCATACAGATTCTCAAAATCCATCACCAATGTAAGGTAGTGATCCAAGAAGTGTTTTTTTATTTTGAAATTTAAGTCAGAAAGACCCGAAAAACATGCAGCAACTGGATGTGAAGCCTATACTTTAATTACTTCAAGATTGCTTCATTTCAGATTGATTGTGATGTGCAGAAACATTACATTGTAATTTCATACCTGTCTATGTGTTAACAGTCATTGTATTATTGTTGTTTTAATAGAAGCACTACTAGTCCAGAGTTCAAATTCGTCAAGGAATATGTCAGGAACTGTGAATGAATCAGATGAAGGTGAGCTTTACTTCACAAAGCCTATGAAATGCAGTTATTCCACCTTTGTGTCCATCTGTCAGTTTACAAAGTACTACATTTACCAATGTAAAAATCCCTTTGTCTGCCCATAGTAAGGTGAAAGATATATCAACAATGCTTAATGGCAAAAATATAAACAACTGTTATAATATCAAGCAGACTAACTGGATAAATCCACTCTCTGTTAGCTGCTTTTCACTGTCACTTAGGTTTCAGAATATCAACACTGTCTGTTAATGCTGTTGACAGCTAGAAGCAACAATTAGTTGCCATGCTGCGTGCTGCATCTTCCGTCTCTGCATCTGCCGCCAGTTGTGTGGTCCATCCTCTCTGACTGTTACTGCCTCTACCCTGCTGTGTGCTCCATTCTCCCTGTCTTTTACTACTGCTGCCTGCTGACTGCTCCATCCTCCCTGTCTGATACTGCTTATACACTGCTGTGTGCTCCGTCCTCCCTGCCTGTCACAGTTGAAGTGACACCGAAGTGTTTAAAAAAGCTGGTCAAAGTCCTAAACAGTTGTTCACCACAGTCAAAAAACTTGTGTGCCCCCCAATGGAGCAGTCGTAGGCTTGTGGTTATGGAAGGTCCCTGGTTCAATTCCAAGTACCGACAAGTCATGGCTGGACCAATTCCGCTGTGCGCAAACATAGTGGCAAAATGTATCACTTTCACTTTCAATGACTTTATTGAGCCCTCCCCTGGTTTGTGCGAGGCCTTGCTTAATTTCGTCAATGACAAGGTGTCAATCTATAAGGGGCTTCAGAGTGCCCCTGCATCTTCCCCATCCAACCTCTTTTCTTCCGCCCAACCTGTTGACTCTGCTGAGGTCTTACTAATCATCAAAGTCCACCACATCCACCTGTTTAGATCCAATCCCTACCTTCCTCCTTCCTACCTCTGTGGATGCTTTTTCTACCCCTATCTGCCACATGGTCAATCTATCACTTTCTGCTGGTTACGTTTCTCCATCATGAAAACTCGCTGCAATCACTCCCATTATCAAGAAGCCAGATCTTGATATCACTGATCTCGGTAACTTCAGACCTATTTCAAACTACCATTTATATCTAAGATTGTAGAAAGAGTCGTAGCATCCCAGCTGCTTGACTTCTTAAATTCCAATCAATCTCGATTTTCAATCTGGTTTCCATCCATATCATAGTACAGAGACTGTACTGCTTTGTGTTCTCAATGACCTCCTTTTGTTCTGAGACAAAGGGCATGCTACTAATATGGCACCACTTAGTGCAGAACACATCACAGACACTGGTTCGAGCCCAGTGCTTGCCTTCATTTCAGTCCAGTTTTTGTGATTTTCCCCTTTCCCTGTATCTCACATGTTTTATTAATGTAAATAAAAGAATAAAATTTTCCAGTCACGTTCAATAACGTCACTTATGTTTGCCATTTCTCTTCCCAGCTTTGCTTACTCATAACCCAATCAGTAAGCAGACGAGAAAATAAAGAAAGGGAAAAAGAATAAAGAGAGTTGGACACAATCAACTATCTAATGGACAATTCAAACACAAGTTTTGCAGAGAGCATCACATCACCCAAATGAGGATGGGTTCCCTTATAAGTCTGGTTCCTCTCACGGATTCTTCCTCACTCAGGAAGTTTTTCTCCGTTGCCGTCACCACCAGCTTGCTCATTTGGGATAAAATGTTTTCTGTAAAGCTGATTTGGGAAAATGTCCATTGTTAAAAGCACTTTATAAATAAAATTGAATTTAATTGAACTGAATTAAGTACACCAGCCCTTAATTTTAGTTTTTTTCCTTAACAAAGATACGACGTCAGTCAGTCCTTTCCTAAGTTCGGTTAATCATTTGCTTTGCCTAAATAGCTCCTCCTAGCTCTCGTGCTTGGGCCCAATACCCTTAAAAGCTAATATAATAAATTCATGTATTTGTAATTTTTTTATGTGGACCCCATGTGTATTAAGCGGAAAAGTAAATGAATGAATAAACAAAGGAAGTATACTGTATTGTACTGTATTGCCTCAGAAAATTTACGATTAGTTCAGTTCAGCAAAACAGTAAAACGCACTTTATACTTGCTGTGTGACAGGCCATAATCTCCAATCTTGACTGTAACATCTGATGTCACAAGGCAGTTTCTTAAAGCCAGATCACTGTTGAAAATTAAATCCAAAAATTAAAAATCACAAACCTGACATATTTTAAAAATATATTTAGTGCCAATATTTGTAGAATTTGTTTTCATAAATGAAAATGACCTCGTCTTTATGAAGATTTGTAGTAATTCCCAGCAACAAAATCACTGATGCTGGAGTAGAAGAGGCACACTCAGGCAGCATCAGGATATTGTTACAGGAAATTACCAGGTAGGATTCATTCTGGAACCATAAAATAGATCCCTCCTCCATGCTGAAATTATTTACACTGATCACTGGATTAGGAACATTTGGCACATAGAAATTATCAAAGTGTCCTAATAAGTGGTTACGTCACAGTATATAAACAGGGGTTGGACAATGAAACTGAAACACCTGGTTTTAGACCACAACAATTTATTAGTATGGTGTAGGGCCTCCTTTTGCAGCCAATACAGCGTCAATTCTTCTTGGGAATGACACATACAAGTCTTGCACAGTGGTCAGAGGGA